>MU677606.1:5694-52804 GCA_026770625.1 Nicotiana glauca
GTAAATCAGATAATCAAGTTAATCAACAATGACATAACAGGAACAAAGACAAGTAAGAATGTATTCAATTAAAGAAGTAAATGCCCACTCAATCAATCACATCATGTCTAATACACAATCCTGACCATATCAATCCTCGATTTCTCATATCATAATCTTAACTTCCGAACCTTCCACACACTTGCCACCTTGTGCCCCCATTTTTTTCATTTCACTTTTAACAACATAGTCCACATACTATACACTACATAATGTCCGTATAATGCACTCAATATGTCCAAAAAAGTCTCATTTACCTAATATAAGTAAAATTATAATTTCTAATCTAATTGGAAAAAAAAGCCAACGAGAAAAGGTGAAATTGTTTCTTTTGAAATCATTTGAGTAAAGAAAGTACCCCTTTTAATTTAAAAATACAACATGGAATGGATTATTACCTTTACATGAGATTTAATAACTTAAAACTTAGTAGAAATTCTTTTTTAAGTAAAGTACAACCTCAAACAGTTTCAGGGGTATAGTTGAGAAACTAATTGAATTACGGCTGTAACAATAATTGAAGTTTGAAGTATTGGAGTATATATATACATAAATACAGTGAGGTATTGAAAACATTATAGGTTCTAACACAAAGGATCAGTGCAATAAAGGAATTTAAACAGTTTAAACACTTGAATTGATAACAACAAATAAAAACAGCAGCAGAAAATGCATGGCACCACCCTCCGTGCGTTTACTCTCGTTCTCACCATAAGAGTTAATATTCACTTTTATTCTTTCTTGTTGCGGCGTGCAACTCGACCCAATCATATAGTACTGTTGCAGCGTGCAACTCGGTCCAAATCATATAATATTGTTGCGGCGTGCAACCCGATCCAAATCATATAATGATGTTGCGGCGTGCAACCCGATCCAAATCATATAATGATGTTGCGGCGTGCAACCCGATCCATATAATATTATTGTGGCGTGCAGCCAAATCCATATAATATTATTTCGGTGTGCAACCCGATCCCAATATACAAATCAACACAAATCACAAAAAACCCGTCAAGGGAATAATAAGGAAACAACAATATCCTGGTAAGAGAGTCAACAACAAGAATAAACACATCTCGGCAAGGGAACCAACAATAAGGATTACATATATCCCAGCAAGGGAATCAGCTATAAACAAACTTGTACCGATAATTAACTTCACAATGAAACATCAACTAAACAACAAGATATAATAAGCACGTGATAAATACACCGGTAACCACAACAATTGGACATGTAACATATTTGCACGAAGTTATAGAGGAACTCACAATCAAGAAGTATCAAAATAATAAGAAAGGCAATCATTTCAATTAAGGAAATTAAGGGTCAATGCAAAACGTAGGAATTTGAGGAAAGCTAGCAACATCATATGGAGAATATAGAGACAATTTAAGCAATTATTAAACCCAATCATAATGGAATACTCTCCACATATTGAACATAAGGACCTAAGAACCCTAGAGCATATTTCCCATAAATAAGTTCGAGCACACACTCGTCACCTCGCATGCACGGACTACAATTAGCAAAGAAGACTCAATCCTAAGGGGAAGTCCCCCACACAAGGTTAGGCAAGATACGTACCTCAAAGACGACAAACTGATACTCTAAAATGCACTTTTCGTGTGAAAAGACCTCCGGACGGCTCAAATCTAACCAAATTAACTTCAAAGCACAAATAAAACACATAAGAAACTATTCCGGATCATAAAGTCTCAATCTTTAACAAAATTCAAAAATTGGTCCAAACGTTTACCCCCAGGCCCACACCTCAAAATCCAACAAATTTTATAAAATCCGAATACCCATTCCAATATGAGTTCAACCATATAAAATTTATTAAATTCCGATACCATTTGGCCCCTCAAATCACCAATTTTCATTTAAGGAATTTTCTTCAAAAACCAACGTTTTACTCAACCTAAATCACAAATTAAATGATAAAAATAAAGAAAATTCATGAAATATAATCAATTCTAGGTGAAGAACACTTACCCAATCGTTTTGTTTGAAAAACCCACAAAGAATCGCCAAAACCGAGCTCTAGAACTCCAAATTTTTTGAAAATGGCCTAACCGTTGATTTGGAAAACTTATATTCTGCCTAGACATTAAAGCATCGCGAACGCGGAGGAAGTATCGCGTTCGCGAAGAAGAAAAATGAAGGCTGCCCAGATGTGCTTCACGAGCGCGACAACATGCATGCAAACACAAAGAAGGAAAATATTATGGCCCAGAGATTGCCCTTCGCGAACGCGTGAACTAGTACATGAACGTGAAGAGTGGAATTGCCTAGCTACGCGAACGCATGAGGGGGGAGGCGAACGTGAAAAGGGATAAAGAAGAGCTTTGCGAACGCGAGGAGTGTTCCACGAACGCGAAGAAGATTTTCTAGGTAATCAGCAACAAAGCTTCACGAACGCGAAAGGCTATTGGCGATCGCAAAAGAGGATACCAGAAGCAGAAAATAGCAGTTCAAAAACAAGAGAAAATGACCCGTAGCCCACCCGAAACACACCCGAGGCCCCCGGAACCCCATCCAAACGAAGAAACAAGCCATATAACCTAACACGGACTTGCTCAAGGTCTCAAATCACATCAAACTATGCCAAAACATCGAATCACACCAAGAATCAAACTTAGGAACTTTCAAAGCTTCTAACTTCCAAAACGCGTGCCAAAACCTATCAATTCAACACGGAATGACGCCAAATTTTGCAAACAAGTCCAAAATGACATAAATGAGTTGTTCCAACTCTCGGAATCACATTCCGACTCCGATAGTACAAAATTCAACTATGGGTCAAACTTTTCCATTTTCGAAACTTTAACTTTTCCAACTTTGGAAATAATTCAACTTTAAACTCTTTCATTTTACCCATTTACCCTTAATGAGAAGCTTTTATTGCCACACAAATATCATGGGCCCACAAACTTTTTACCCCTTAAGCTTTTAAGACCACAAGTTTCAAAAGTCTTATTCTTTTTTCTTAAACTCCGTGCCGAGTCAAACCACCTGATATAATATGAATCAGAGGGAGTATAAAGTAAAAGTCAAAACAAAGCGGAAAATACAAGCCTGACCTCAGGTATCACTAAGTCATGAGAAAAATACTAAAACGGTTCGAAAGAAAACAAGACTAACATAGTCTGAGAATAGCCAACAAAATACACTAAAGGTAGATAAGGAAGGAGAAGGCGAGACTGCGATCGCAGACAGCTATCTCGCTATCTCCAAAGAAGTCCACCATTGAAATGAATAACAACCGCTACCGTGACCCGAGATACCTGGATCTGCACATAAGGTGCAGGGGGTAATGTGAGTACACCAACTCAGTAAGTAACAAGTCCAAACTATAGACTGGCAGGTAGTGATGAACAAACCTCTACAGGTTATATCATTACTCTGTACAGAAAAGTAGACATTCTTGTAGTTCAAGTAAAAACTCAACAGTAAATAATACAGTTTGAACAGTACGGAGTATAAAGCTCAGGAAATATCTGTGTACCAATACACAGATAGCATGATCAATGTTTCGTGTACCTCCACTCACAAGTGCTCAACCACTCAGTACTGTATATGGCCATCCGGCCCAGGGAAGATCCATCTCGAAATATATATATTACTGAACGCAGTCATCCAGTACCGAGGAAGGTTATTCCAGCCCTGTGGATAATATCCATCTCCACGTATAAATACTTCGGACAAGATCCATGTCCAGGGAAGATCCATCCCTCAATATCATCAACTACGCTCACTGGGGGGTGTGTTAAAGACTACAAAGGGGCTCCTACAGTCCAAGCGCTATCATATTCATCAACATAACTGCAGCGGCGCGCAGCCCGATCCCATATACTATTACTCACAATTAGGCCCTCATCCTTACTCAGTCATCACTCTCCAGTCTCACATACACGGGCTCACAATGTCATGATACTAGCCCGAACAATGATATGATGTGCCAAATAATAATAATCGAGACTGAGGCATGATATATAATACATGAACAAGACTGAGTATAGAATATCAATGAAGATAATGATATGACAGCAAGAAACAACCTCTCGGGTCTCAACAGTATCGGCGTGAAGCCCTAACAAGATATCTAGCATATTTTCATAGCACACATACTTAATCACATGATAGAAATACGGATATCAACGAGAAAGAGTTACTAAGCGATGCCATGGAATGATGTAGGCCGCAATTCTCACAGTGCACCTCTACACGCCCATCATTTAGCATTTGCATCACCTTAATAGCAATCATAGAACATATAGTTCGTGGTTTCAAACCCCCAGAACCAAGTTTGGAAGCGTAACTTACCTCAATCCAAGCCAAACTCTAGCCCGCGATGCCCTTGCCTATCGATTCGGCCTCCAAATGCCCCGAATCTAACCAAAATCAGTATATAACCATCAATATACGCTAAAGGAATGAAACCCATACGAAAATTATTAAATTAACTCAAAATTCCAAAATTATCCAAACCCGACCCCGGGGACCACATCTCGAAATTCAATAAAAATTATATCACAAGAATCCTCATCCTCCCACGAGTCCGTACATACTAAGAACATCAAAATCGGACCTTAAATGGCCCCTTAAATCCCCAATTTAAACTCTCCAAATTCCAAGCCCTAATTTTCCCAGTTTTAGCCTTTAAATCCCACAATTTTCATGTCTAATTAGTTACAAATTATCATAGAATCGAGTATTGAGTTCAAAAACCTTACCTCCAAGTGTTTCCCTTCAAATCCCTCTCAAAAAGATTCAAAACCGTCTAAAAAGAGAGGAAATAAGCTGAAAATCATGAAGGTGACCTTTTATACTTTCTACCCAGGCATCTCGCACTTGTGGCTGCAATTCCGCATCTGTAGTCAAAATAGCCGCACCTGCGGTCTTTCACTTAAGGGCGAACATCTGCAGTTGCACCCCAGGCTTCTCACCTGCGGGCTTGTAGGTGTGGTAAAACTTCCGCTCCTACGGCTTAATCCGTTCCTACGGCTGCCTCCACGCATCTGCGATCATCGCATATGTGGTCCCTAATTCGCAGGTGCGGAAACAACAGAAGCAGAAATTTCTGCAGCACAACTCCAAGTCCAAACTTTCGGACAACCATCAAAAACCATCCCAAGGCCCTCGGGACCTCAGCCAAATATACCAACAAGTCGCATATCACGATTCAAACTCATACCAACCCTCGGAACACTCAAAATAACGCCGAAATACCAAATCACCCTCGAATTCATGCCTAAGGATTTCAAAACTTCTGAATTCCGTAATCAATCAAAAAGTCTATAAAACCTCATCCGAATGATCTGAAATTTTGCACACATGTCCCAAAAAACACAAAAAACCTATTTCAATTTTTGAAATTCCATTCTGACCCCGATATCAAAATTTTCACTACCAATCGGAAAATGCAAAAATTTTCTATTTCGCCAATTCAAGCCTAAATCTACTATGGACCTCGAAAATACATCCCGATTACACTCCTAAGTCCCAAATAACCTCACGAATCTATCCAAACCATAAAAACTAAGTTCCAAAATCATTTACTCACAAGTCAACTTTCGGTTGACTTTTCCAAATAATGCTTCCCGAAAAAAGACTAAGTGTCTCATACCTCTCCATAACCATTCTGAACCCGAACCAACCAACCCGATACTATATAATACAGCTGAACAAAATATAAAGAAGCAAAAATGGAAAAAACAGAGCAGTAACTCATGAAATGACCGGCCGGGTCGTTACACAACAGGAATGATTGGCATCAGTAGTGGCCACAACCTTTTAATATATAACAGATTTCGCAATCATTCCACCATTTCAAGCATTTCTATGCTCTTTATTTGTATGTCTATATGATTTGCAAATTATAGCACCTTCTTTCATAAAACAAATCCAAATTGGAATGGATTTTGGTCATGTTCATCGGTTGGTTCACCTCATTATAGACCAACGTATTAATACATTTGTTCATGAACGATCATGTTTATACAAAACATGTAAACGCACTTTTCATGAAAAATCACAGCCTTCCAGGTGACACCTTTTCATAAAAGAGCTAAACATTATAAATGTTCAAGAAATAATGTATCATTTTTTGGAAAAGCACGTAAACAACTTTCAAATTTGTAGTTTCATCACTAGTCATCACTAAGACTGAACAACTAATGAATTCACCGACTATCATATCAATGTCCACTAAGGATTGGCGGGGTTCAAAAATTATATTATTTGAACATTACATCTAACATTGGCTTTTGTCATGCATAAGCTAAAAGCCTCAACATTTTAAATATTTTATCAACATATCATCCATATATAATCAAACAAGATTATATTTGAAGTATTCTTAACGTAAACACATTTGTTTACACTCATTAATTTGAAACCATTTGATAATTTTATTTGGTCAAATCTCACATGTCATTGTTTAGGTATTTATTTTTAGTTAGTAAAGTGACTTAACAAGTCGACACACCATCTTTTTTTTCTTCAAGAAACCAAGAACCCTTTAGGTTGTTCCACATAAATTTCTTCCGCCAAATCTCTATTTAAGAAGGTTGTCTTTACGTCCATCTAATGGATTTCAAGGCCATACAGGGCGACTAACTCTCTTAATACCCGAGTGGATGTAATCCTCATTAACAGCGAGTGTGTATCAAAATAATCAAAACCTTCTCGTTGTCAAAGTCATTTGACGGCTAATCTTACCTTATATTTGTCAATAGTACAATCAACTTTCTTTTTCCTTCTAAAAATCCACTTAGAACCCAAAGGTTTATTTCCTGGAGGAAGATCAACCATTTTTTCAAGTATGATTACTTACTATTGACAATCTCATTCCAATATTGTGCTTCCGAGGAAGACAATATTTCTTTAAAATTTTGAGGCTCAATTTCCAACAAGAATGTCAGAAAATCCGGTCCAAAGGAAGTAGTTATCCTTTGACGTTTACTACGTCTTGGATTTTCCTAATTCAACGTACTTTCCTTTTATTCTTCCCGAGTTCGTTAGATATTTCACTAGATGATTCACATTACTTTTTATACGGATAAAAATTTTCAAACAATTCAATATAATTTGATTCGATTACCGTATTAATTTGAAATTCTGAATTTTCTTATTTATGAATCAGAAAAAAGATATGCCTTACTATTTGTTGCATATCTTATGAAAACGGAATCAACAATTTTCGATCCGATTTTTATCCTTTTAGGATTAAGAGCTTGCACTTTACCTAAATACCTCCCCACACTTGAAAATATTTCAAGTTGGGTTTTCTTCCTTTCCATTTTTCATATGGAATGGATTGTGTCTTGCAATGAGAAACACGAATGAGTATTTGGTTAGCTGTAAGCATAGCTTTCCCCCACAAGTTTAGGGTAAACCAGAACTTATGAACTAGGCATTCAACGTCTCTTTTGACATTCTATTCTTTCTTTCCACAATTCCATTAGATTGCGGTGACTGAGGGGCGATCGTTTGGTGAATAATTTAATATTTCAAACATAATTCTTCAAAAGGAGATTCATATTCGACACCTCTATTACATTGTTGAGCCAACCACAAGAACTGTTGTTTGTATCACGAAAGAGCCAGAATTAATAAATGGTGAAGTTTTTAATATTCAAACCAATCTGATATATTTAGAATTAATAAACGGTGAAGTTTTTAATCTTCAAACCAAGTAACATCTGATACAACTAGATCTAATAAACGATGAAGTTTTTAATCTTCAAACCGAATAATATATGACACAATTAAATTTAATAAACGGTGAAGTTTTTAATCTTCAACCGAATAATAGATTGGATAAGAAAATCCTCAAGATTTTAATTTCCAAAACGAGTAGTCACTTTGACTTTTAATTTTTGACAAATGAGTATAAAGTCACGAAGACTTTAATCTCAACGAACGAGTAAAAAATCACACAGATTTTGATCTCGAAGCCGGAGTAGAAAATTATGAAGATTTTATTCTACATAGCGGGAGTAGAAAATTACGAGATTTTTAATTTTCTCCAAACCAAAGGTAGAAAATCACAAGTATTTTGATTTTCTTTTCAAATGGCTTTGCAACTAAACCATTATAACCCCTAAACATGTCAACTGTTTGATATATTTTCTTATCAAACAAATATATGTAATATCTTTCCATATATTATATTTATGATTTCAAAACTATTTTCAAGAATTTAGTGTATGCTTAACTCACACTTACAACCATAAATACCTCATTTGTAGGGTTTCATGTATGTTACCAAACTTATATACCAGCGAACAAATATTGGTAACCGGAATAATAAAATTATTCTTTAACCATATGTAGAGATCCTCATTGATCCAAATCTGACATATATAAGAGTGAATCCTTTGGTCCAACATTGTCTCGTTGACAGAATCTCATAGCAACCTCTTCGCCTGAAAACTATAGATTTTGTTTTAAAGCAACGATATTTGTGTGGATTCTCATTTGATTTTGTATAATGCCTTTCAATGTTCCATGCTCCAGTAACTTCAATTATAGATGACCTGCAGTTTATTATGGGAACTTCAAACAATCCCCGTAACTTTGCAGATTCATTGCCAAATAAATTTAAATTGCAATAAGAATAGACTTTGATCTACTTGCCAATTGATCTCGTGCAATTATACAGAACATCTATATGTCCATACTAGGAAACCACAATGGTGATCCTTTTTTTATAAATGGTCACAACCAAAGAGACACAGCCGTTTGGGAAAGACACAATATGAGATATCTTCAATGTCTCTGTTGTGGCAATTAGCTGACGCAGACAGCGTCGTGGCTTGACAGTCACCGAAAACAAGTTAGACCACCAAATTAATTAATTCTTCTAAATCATAGATGAGATATTTCAAAAGTTTCTTCTCTAAACTTGAATGAAAGCATCCCCAATTTATTGGACTTAACCAAATCGATCGCATAGTGAACCGTATGAAGCATCACCAATTGCAAAACATTCAAATTCTTTAATTTTTCTTTCTCGTCAGAATTGACTGCTTCGTTGTTTACTGTTTTTAAAGCTACATTCTTCCTCTATTTGCTTTATGCCTTTCTATCAACAACTACAACTAAATTTGTCAAGATCCTAAAACTGACCCGGTCGTGATGACACCTATCGTGAAACTAGGCCAGCCGACACAAACCCAAAACCAACCAGAAAATCATAGGAAGTCATTTAAAATCATTGATTAACTAAAATCCCATAATATAAGTTTAAACAAGCAGTGCAAAAATATAACACAAGCCCGCATGAACAACTACAAACTCATCTAGGAACAATAAAGGACAACATAGTTCGAAAAATAAAATACTAAGACAATCTGAATAAGATAGGAAGGAGAAGCACAGGGCCAACGCCAAACAACTACCTAGTCATCTCCGGAGACCTGCTGGAGGACTGATCAGCACTCACTATCGTGTCCCGAGATTCCTGGATCTGCACACAAGGTGCAGGGGGTAATGTAAAAATGCCAACTCAGTAAGTAACAAAAGTAAAAGCAGCTGAGCAGTAATAAAACAGGTAATCTCACGTCATAGCACTACAGCAAAATAGTATATGTCCAAAACAATACAGTAAATCAATAAACTCGTAAAAATAACTCAATTCAGTAAAACCTTTTTAAAACATCTTTCAATAGTTTCAAACGAGTGATGAAAATAGTGGGTAAAAGGATAGAAATGTAAACAACCCCTCAAGCAAAACATGTACTACAACCGCCCCTCGGGTGAAATACAAACAATAGCCCCTCGGGCAATATCACATCTCTCACACTGGGTACCCGCGCTCACTGGGGGTGTTCAGACTCCGGAGGGGCTCCTACATCCCAAGCGATGTCACAAGACAACTTGTGGCATAACAATTCAGGCCCTCGGTCTCTCACATATCACAAGTCATTACAACATGCTGTAGCATGCAACCCAATCCCATAATATCCTCACAACAAAGGCCTTTGGCCTCACTTTGTCAGAAACTTCTCAAGCCACTCGGGCAACAGTCAAATATGATGCTCAGCCCAAATATCATTTAAAATATCAAAAATAGAGTAAATACGGCTGAGTTGTGAAAATAGTAGAATACAACATGACTGAGTACAAATATTAAATTAAAATAGTGAGGAATAGTAGTAAAAAGCCCCTAAGGGTCAAACACAGGTGGCACGAGGCCCAAATATGGCATTCTGCCTAAAACATAGTAATACTTTTCAAAACACAATGATACCAAATAGTTTCCAATCAAATATGCAACTTAATAGTCACACGGGATGAATCAAGTCACAATCCCCAATGGTGCATGACCCCACGCTCGTCATCTAGAATGTACATCACCTCAAAGTAGCATAACGATGTGAAATCCGGGGTTTCATACCCTCAAGACAATATTTACAATCATTACTTACCTCAATCCGGTCCAAACTCTAGCCCGCGATGCCTTTAACTACGAATCGGCCTCTGGATTCTCCAAATCTAATCAAAATCAGTATCATACCATTAATACGCGCTAAAGGAACAAAGCCCAAGCAAAAATAATCAAAATAACTCAAAAATCCCGAAATTGACCAAACCCGACCTCGGGGCCCACATCTCGAATTTTGATAAAAATTACATCAATATAATACTTGTCCTCCCACGAGTCCATACATACCAAGAACATCAAAATCGGACCTCAAATGGCCCCTCAAATCCCCAATTTACACTCTCCAATTTCTAGCCCTAATTCTCCAATTTTAGGCTTTAAATACCACTAATTTAATGTCTTAATAGTTAGAAATAACCATAGAATCAAGTATAGGGTTCAAAAATCTTACCTCCAAATGTTTCCCTTCGATTCCCTCTTCAATCTCCCTCAAAAAGCTTCAAAACCGCCCAACAATGGCGAACAATAGGCTAAAACTCGCGAAGATGGCTTTATATACTGTGACGACCCAAAGGGTCATACTTGTTTTAATTGAATTTTGTGCTTTCGAGTCCTTAAAAACCTCATTTAAAGTCGCCTCAATTTGCATATGTAGTCCGGCCACGTAGCCGGAAAGCTTAAATATGAAATTTTGTGAAAAATGATGAAATTTGGTTATGAAATGAGTTAAATTGACTTCGGTCATCATTTTCTATAAACGGACCTGAACCCATGATTCGACGATCCCGAAGGGTCCGTAGGAAAATATGGAACTTGAGCGTATGCCCGGAATCGAATTCCGAGGTCCCAAGCCCGAGAAATAGATTTTTAAGTAAAATTATTTTCTAAAAATGTTTAAGGAAATTTGAAATAAAATCTGATTAGAAAGCGATGGTATCGGGCCCGTATTTTGGTTGCGGTGCCCAGTACAGGTCTTATATATGGTTTAAGTCATTCCTGTATAATTTTGTTAAAAATGGACATTGTTTGACGTGATTCGGACCTAAATTGCTAAAGTTAATGTTTGAAGAAGTTTGGGAAAAATGCTTCGATTTTGAGGTTTATTTTGTTGATAATGATGTTAGTTTGGCGATATTATCGCACGGATAAGTTTGGATGATATTATTAAATTAGTACGTATGTTTGGTCAGTAGCCCCGAGGGCTCAGGTGAGTTTCGGGTAGGTTCCGGAAGGTCTTAGGTTTAAAAACACATATATTGCAGGTTCAGAGCAATTTCAGCTCTCTGAACCTGCTAGTGCGGTATGCGAGAAATCATGTGCGACCGTGGAGGGGGCCAGTGCGGTCCGCGGTCGACTTGGTGCAGTGCGCGGTGGAGGGCTGTCCGGTCGCAGTCGACTTTGTGCGGTCCGCACAGGATCACTAGGCTGCAGTATCCTCAGGAAGGGCTGTGCGGGCACGGTGCATTTTGTGCGGTCCGCACAGGGGGTCTGGGCGGGGGGTATAAATAGACGGGATTTTCAGTCATTTTGCATTTTCCAAACCCCAAAAACATAAGAGGCGATTTTTCAAACAACCTTTCTTCTTCAATTCAATTGTAAGTCGTTCCTAACTATTTTTCTTCACTCCTTAACATCTTTTAACATGATTTCAACTCAAAATCAATGATTTCCATGGGGAAAATTGGGTGTTCTAGGTAGAACCTAGGTTTTTTTTAAAAATTGGGGATTTGGACCTCGATTTGAGGTCGGATTTAAAAAAAATCATATATTTGGGTTTGTGGGGGAATGAGTAATCGGGTTTTAGTTCGAAACTCGGGTTTTGACCATGTGATCCCGGGGGCGATTTTTGACTTTTTGGGTAAAACTTTATAAAACTCATTCTCATGCATTGTGGTTGATTCATTTAGCGTTTATTGATGTAATTAAGTAATTTGTGACTGGATACGAGCGAACTGGCGGAGGAATGAAGGGGTAAAGCTATAATTGAAACTTGAGTTGGCCGTGGAAGTTCGAGGTAAGCGTCTGGTCTAACCTTAGCTTGAGGGATTGGGTGTTGTGTCATATTTGCTAATTGTTTCTTGTTGAGTACGACGTATAGGCATGGTGACGAGTATCTATACGTTGGTGTCGATCATGACCGTGAGTCTTAATTTGATATATGTTGAGTCCTTAAATGATTCCATGGATTCTTTAATTTATGATCTTCGATACTGAGCAAGGCTTTAGCTTATTTCCATGGACTTTATTTATGACTGAGAAATGATATTAATTGAGCGGGGTAGAACATTGAGTTAAGATTGGTTATAGCTGATTTTCCCTTGCCGGGAAGTTAGTATACTGGTTTTATTCCCCTGTCTGGAAGTTATTATATTGCTTGTTCCCTTGCCAAGATTTCCTTGTGATTTGGTATTGGCTTCAAATGGGATCGGGTGGTACGCCTACCACAAGATTTGATGAAATGGGATCGGGTGGTATGCCTACCACAAGATTTGATGAAATGAGAGCGGGTGGTACGCCTGCCACAAGATTTGATGAAATGGGAGTGGGTGGTATGCCTACCACAAGATTTAATAAAATGGGAGCGAGTGATATGCCTAATATAAGATTTGATGAAATGGGACCGGGTGGTATGCCTGCCACAAGATTTGATGAAATAGGAGTGGGTGGTATGCCTACCACAAGATTTAATGAAATGGGAGCGAGTGATACGCCTACTATAAGATTTGATGAAATGGGAGCGGGTGGTACGCCCACCACAAGACTTAATAAAATGGGAGCGGGTGATACGCCTACCATATGTCGCGACCCAAAATCACTAAGGGTCGTGGTGGCGCCGGACACCACTGTCAGGCAAGCCAACCAAGAATGCAAAATTAAAATCTAGTTTTAGTATTTGCGGAAGATCATTTTTCTTATACGTTAAATATTAGATAATAAAAATTTTACAAAATGAATATGAATTCGATAAAAGACTTAATACCGAATAATCCAAAATCCTCCCAGAACCCGGTGTCACAAGTGCATGAGCATCTACAGATAAGGAAATAAAATACTACAACCGTCCGAAATACAATGGACAAGAAATAAATACAATATACTGAAAGGGAATATACTAGCTGCGGGTCGCCTCGAATAATACAACTCACCTAGTCCCAGAATCATCCGCGCTGCTACGCCAGTAGGCTGCTAGAGGTACATATACCTGTGCCACAAAATGCACGGAAGTGTAGTATGAGTACGTAAACAACGTATACTCAGTGAGTATCCCGCCTAATCTCGAAGAAGTAGAGACGAGATGGTCAACTTCAACACTTACTAGAGTTCAATTAACAATATTCTAAAAATGTTAGGAAAATCATGGATTTATATAGTAGTTCTAATTCACGAAGCCGGAAAACAGGTAAACACCTTCAACAAATAATCAAGGATTTTCAAGGTTTACTCTTTATTATCTTATAAATTTATATCAAGCCACGAAGGGCAAATTTCACGTTTAAAATTCTTAAGCGACAAATAACATGCGCAAATCACACCGAGGCGATGACTCGATCCAACAGAAATGTAAACTGTGCACTGCCGAGGGTCGAATGGCCAGAACCATAGATGCATTTATTACCCCGCTTGCGAATCTATCCATGCGACGCGGTCAACATAAAATAAACAATTACCCTGCTCGCAAATCATCCATGCGACACAGGTACATGTAAAATAAACAATCACGCTGCTCGCGAATCATCCATGCGACGCAGGTTCACATAAAACACATGCTCAAATAGCCAATTAAGAATTTTTCGAAGAATAATTATCCAAATAAAATCAATTCTCCTTTAACAATTTTTAACAAATGAAGTTTAATCCTTTTAGAAATTTATTTACTAATTCAACGTGATTTAAGCAATTCAAGCTATCAATGGGTTCATAAATAATCCAAGTATAACATGCTTTTGGGTCCTAACTACCCGGACAATAGCATAATAGTAGCTACGCACGGACTTTTGTCACCTCATGCGTACGTAGCCCTCACAAATTGGAGCACATAATCAATCATTTCATCTATGGGGATAATTCCCTCTCAGAAGGTTAGAAAGGAGACTCACTTCACTCCGAAGATCCAAACCGTCATTCCACGCCCTTCCGAAGCCTCTAATTGATGCACCACGCTCCAAAACTAGCCAATGGTTACGCAAATCCATTAATTTATGCTCAATTATTCATTACAATCTAATTTATAGCAATTCCTAACTCCGATCGAAAAGTTGACCAAAATGCCCTCGGGACCACGTTCCCCGATTCCAAAAATTTTCGAAGATAAAGATTACCCATGACCTTATGAACTCAAATATATACTTTCTCTAAATTCCATACCCAAAATAGTGGCTAAATTCCAAGAATATAATTTCTAGGTCTTTCTACCAAAACCCCAAATTTTTCTACAATTTTTATGCTCAAATCCATACATAATTGATGTATTTCACTTAAAATAGGTGGGGATAACTTACCTTATCATTAATGATGAAGATCCTCTCTTGAAACCCCTTCAAGAATCGCCCAAGCCAAGAAAATATGAGAGAAAATAGCCAAAATCCGATTTTTAAAACACCCTTACTCCCTCAGCAATTTCCTCTTATGCGGAAATATTTTCGCTTCCGCGGTCCCGCTTTTGCGGATAAAACACTGCTTCTGTGGACACTGGGCTCCAGCCCACTTTTCGCTTTTGCGGATGGCCCACCGCTTTTGCGGTTCCGCTTTTGCGGATCTAGGGCCGCTTCTTCGGTCCTGGGCTGCTTCACATCCAACCACTTCTGCGGCTTCTTCCTCGTTTCTGCGGGGCCGCTTCTGCGGTCCCAACTCCGTAGAAGTGGAAATAGTAGAAGTAGCAGCTCCAGCCCTCCTTCAAACTCCGAATTCGATTCGTTAGCCACCCGGAATCCACCTGATGCCCCCGAGACCTCAACCAAACCTACCAACCAATCCCAAAATACGTTACAGACTTGCTCGAGGCCTCAAATCATATCAAAAAATGCTAAAACCATGAATTACACCCCGATTCAAGCTTTATGAACTTCGAAATTTCAAACTTCTATTTCCGATGTTTAAACCTATCAAATCACGTCCGATTGACCTCAAATTTTGCGCACAAGTCATATTCGACATTACGGACCTACTCCAACTTGTGCACTGCCGAGGGTCAAACGGTCGAACCATAGATGCATCTATTACCCCGCTCGCGAATCTATCCATGCGACGCGGTCAATATAAAATAAACAATTACCCTGCTCGCAAATCATCCATGCGACACAGGTACACGTAAAATAAATAATCGCCCTGCTCGCGAATCATCCATGCGACACAGGTACACATAAAACACATGCTCAAATAGCCAATTAAGAATTTTTCAGGGAATAATTATCCAAATAAAACGAATTCTCCTTTAACAATTTTTAACAAATGAAGTTTAATCCTTTCAGAAATTTGCTTACTAATTCAATGTGATTTAAGCAATTCAAGCTATCAACGGGTTCATAAATAATCCAAGTATAACATGCTTTTGGGTCCTAACTACCCGGACAATAGCATAATAGTAGCTATGCACGGACTCTCATCACCTCGTGCGTACGTAGCCCCCACAAATAGGAGCACATAATCAATTATTTCATCTATGGGGATAATTCCCTCTCACAAGGTTAGAAAGGAGACACACCTCGCTCCGAAGATCCAAACCGGCATTCCACGCCCTTCCGAAGACTCTAATTGATGCACCACGCTCCAAAACTAGCCAATGGTTACGCAAATCCATTAATTTATGCTCAATTATTCATTACAATCTAATTTATAGCAATTTATAACTCCGATCGAAAAGTTGACCAAAACGCCCTTGGGCCCACGTGCCCCGATTTTGAAATTTTTCGAAGATAAATATTACCCATGACCTTAGGAACTCAAATATATAATTTTCTCTAAATTCCATACCCAAAATAGTGGCTAAATTCCAAGAATATAATTTTTAGGTCTTTCTATCAAAGCCCCAAATCTTTCTACAATTTTCATGCTCAAATCCATACATTATTGATGTATTTAACTCAAAATAGGTAGGGATAACTTACCTTATCATTAATGATGAAGATCCTCTTTTGAAACCCCTCCAAGAATCGCCCAAGCCAAGAAAATATGAGAGGAAATAGCCAAAATCCAATTTTTAAAACACCCTCACTGCCTCAGCAATTTTTGCTTCCGCGGTCCCGCTTTTTCGGACAAAACGCCGCTTCTGCGAACACTAGGCTCCAGCCCACTTTTCGCTTTTGCGGATGGCAGACTATTTCTGAGGTTCCGCTTTTGCGGATCTAGGGCCGCTTCTGCGGTCCTGGGCTGCTTCACATCCAACCGCTTCTGCGGCTTCTTCCTCGCTTCTGTGGGGCCGCTTCTGCGGTCCCAACTCCGCAGAAGCGAAAATACCAGAAGCAGCAGCTCCAGCCCTCCTTCAAACTCCGGATTCGATCCGTTAGCCACCCAGAATCCACCCGAGGACCCCGACACCTCAAAAAAACCTACCAACCAATCCCAAAACACATTACGGACTTGCTCGAGGCCTCAAATGATATCAAACAACGCTAAAACCATGAATTACACCCCGATTCAAGCTTTATGAACTTTGAAATTTCAAACTTCTATTTCCGATGTTTAAACCTATCAAATCACGTCCGATTGACCTCAAATTTTGCGCACAAGTCACATTCGACATTACGGGCCTACTCTAACTTCCGGAATCGGATTCCGACCCCCAACTCCAGAATCACCATACGGAGCTATTCACAGTCTCGGAATCCCAAACGGACATCGAAAATACTGAAATGGACTTCAAGCCAAATTTATGAAATTTCTTCTAAAATGCTAACTTCCACAATAGGCGCCTAAACGCTCCCAGTTTATTCAAAACCCGAACCGGGCATTATACGAATCTGTTGGAACCTTCAGATCCTGATTGCAAGGTTGTTTACTCAAAATTCCTATCCTAGTTCATTCTTTCAACTTTAAGCTTCCGAAATGAGAATTCTCTATCTAAATCAACTCTGAACTTCCCGGAGCTTAATTCCGACCACACGTACAAGTCATAATACCTTGAATAAAGTTGTACATGGCCTTCGACTACTGAACACAGTGCTTGGACTCAAAATGACCGATCGAGTCATTACACCACAAGATTTACTGAAGTGGGAGCGGGTGGTACGCCTACCACAAAATATGAGAAGTGGGATCGGGTTGCACGCCTGCAACAAGATGTGAATTGAAAGTGAAATCTGTCATTATTGTTCTTATCTATGTTAGAAGTTAAATTTTAGGTTCCTTATTATTCTCTTGAGACTCTGTTTTATCTGCTATCCCCGAAGCATGTTTCCCCTCCCCAGCTTTAATTGTTTATTTCCGTCTATTTTTCTGTTGTATATATGTATAATTGCACAAGTTTATCTGGAGTCTTATCCTAGCCTTGTCACTACCTCACCGGGGTTATACTAGGCGCTTACCAGCACATGGGGTTGGTTGTGCTGATGCTACACTCTGCACTTATGTGCAGATACCAGAGCAGCATTTGGTCAGCCGCAGTAGCTCGGGAGCCAGCCTTCAGTCCACTGAGACACCGAGGTAGCCTTGCAGGCGTCCGTAGGCACCGGCGTCTCCTCTTTCTTATATTATGTCCTGTTATCTCATGTATTTGAGACAAACAATGTTATCTTTCTTTCAAACTGATGTATGTAGTACTCTTAGTAGTCCGTGAATGTTGTGACACCAGGTTCTGGTTAGAGGCACGTGTTGGGTTTCGAGATATTTTGGTTTTATATTTATTTGAGACTTCCGTTAAATTTCATATTCCGCTGGTATTTAAATGTTTATTCCTCGTTAATATAATTGGTAAGAAGATTTAAAACAAAAGAGTGTAAGATTTCTAAGTTTGTGGATTGCCTAGCTTCTACGAGTAGCCACCATCATGACTCTCTAGGGTGGGAAATCCGGGTCGTGACAAGTTGATATCAGAGCTCTAGGTTACGTAGGCCTCACAATTCTTAGACAAGCTCAGTAGAGCCTGAGGGATCGGTATAGAGACGTCAATATTTATCCCCCAGAGGCTACAGAGTTAGGAAAAACTTCACATTTGTTCTTTCTTGTCGTGCGGTTTTGTTTCTCAAATGCTAATCAAATTTCTACTATGTTCTTTCACAGATGACGAGAACACGCACTTCCTCATCCAATGCTCAGTAGCCTGAGACCCCAGCGGTAGCTCCCACAAGGGGTAGGGGGAGGCCGAGGCTGTAGTAGAGGCCGAGGTAGGGGCAGAGCTCAGCCTCGAGTAGCAGCACCAGTGGTAGAGCCTCAGGTTGATCTTCACAAGGAGATTCCAACCCCAGCAGTTCCGGTGGGCCCAACTCAGGTCCTAGAGGGATTTATTGCTACCCCAGTTCTCCAGGATGCTTTGGTCCAATTAGTGGGCCTCATGAAGAGTGTCACCAGAGCATGTTTGCTTCATTTAGCACCAACCGTCTCTCAGGCTGGAGAAGAGGCTCAAACTCCTACTACACGCACTCCGGAGCAGGTAGCTCCGCATATTCAGACTCCAGTGGTTCAGCCAGTTGGAGTACTTCAGCCGGTTGTAGTGACTCAGATCGGCGATGGAGCAACTATGTTTTCCGATCCTTTGTGGAGGCTGGATAGGTTCACCAAGCTTTTCACTACTACTTTCAGCGGTGCTTCTTCTGAGGATCCCCAGGATTTCCTATATAGCTGCCATGAGGTTCTCAGGAACATTGGCATTTTTGAGACTAATGGGGTCGATTTTGCTACATTTCGCTTGTTTGGATTCGCCAAGACTTGGTGGAGAGACTATTGCTCGGCTAGACCAGCCGGATTGCCATCTTTGACTTAGGAGCAGTTTTTAGTGTTGTTTCTTGAGAAGTGTCTCCCCATTACTCAGAGAGAGGCCTATTGGAGGTAGTTTGAGCGCCTCCAGCAGGGTTCCATGATTGTTACCTAGTATGAGACTAGGTTCATTGACTTAGCTCGCCATGCTCTTGTGATACTTCCTACCGAGAGAGAGAGAGGGTGAGGAGGTTTATTGATGGTCTTATTCTGCCGATTCGTCTTCAGATGGCTAGGGAGACTGGGAGTGAGATATCTCTCTAGGAGGCGGCCCATGTGGCTGAGAGAGTGGAGATGGTTCTGTCATAGGGAGGTGGTCATGGGTCGGATAAGAGGCCTCGTCATTTAGGCAGATTCAGTGGTAACTCATATGGCGGTAGAGATTCATATGGTAGAGACCATTATCCTAGGCCTTTTCAGTCAGCTCTTCAGGTTTCTCACGGTGCTTCAGGTAGCCGTGGTCCTTAGGTGCAGTTTTTCGATCAGCAGTCCTACAGTGCACCACCAACACCTATCAGTGCACCACTGCTTCAGAGTTTCCAGGGTCGTCAGACCCAGCGACGGAGGACTTCTTTTATTTTTGGCAACACGAGGCACATTGCTTGGTATTTCCCTCGCGCACCAGGTGGCTCTTAGCATCAGAGTTCCCGTGCTATAGTTCAGGTATCAGGTACACCATAGGCCGCCCAGCCAGCTAGAGGTGGGGGTAGAGGTGGAGGCCACCTGACAGCAGGCCATCCTAGAGATGTGGTTCAGGTTGGTGGGGCCCAGCCCGATGTTATGCTTTCCCAACCAGGCCCGAGGCTGAGGCTTCAGACGTAGTCATTACAGGTAAAATTTTGGTTTGTGATAGAGATGCTTTAGTGTTATTTGATCCAGGGTCTACATACTCGTATGTGTCATCTTATTTTGCACCGTATCTGATCATGCCTAGTGATTCATTGAGTATTCCTGTCTATGTGTCTACACCAGTGGGTGATTCTATCGTGGTTGATCGAGTCCATCATTCTTGTATTGTGGTGATTTGGGGTCTTGAGACTCGTGTAATTTTTTTGCTTTTAGACATGGTTGACTTCGATGTTATATTAGGGATGGACTGGTTATCACCTTACCATGCTATCTTGGACTGTCATGCCAAGACTGTGACCTTAGATTTACCGGGTATGCCTCGTTTAGAGTGGAGAGGGACTCCTAGTCATTCTACCCGTAGTGTTATCTCGTATGTGAAGATCGACGAATGGTCGAGAAGGGGTATTTGGCTATTGAGCATATGTTTATGATTCTAGTGCCGAGGTTATTTCTATTGATTTTGTGCCTGTTGTTCGTGAGTTTCCTAATGTTTTCCCTTTAGACCTGCCGGGTATGCCACCCGACAGGGATATTGATTTTTTCATTGATTTGGCTCCAAACACTCAGCCCATTTCTATCATGCTGTATCGCATGGCCGCACCAAAGTTGAAAGAGTTGAATGAGCAGTTGCATGACTTGCTTGATAAGGGTTTTATTAGACCCATCGTTTCGCTTTGAGGTGCGCCGGTGTTGTTTGTATAGAAAAAGGATGGTTCGATGAGAATGTGCATTGATTACCGATAGTTGAACAAGGTTACAATCAAGAATAAGTATCCACTGTCGTAGATTGATGATTTGTTCCATCAACTTTAAAGTGCCAAGGTATTTTCAAAGATTGACTTGAGATCTGGCTAAAATCAGTTGAGGATTAGGGCATCCAATGTCCCTGAGATAGCATTCCGCACTCGGTACGGGCATTATGAGTTCTAGGTTATGTCATTCGGGTTGACAAATGCCCCAACAGCTTTTATAAATTTGATGAACCGAGTGTTCAGGCCTTATTTGGACTCATTCATGATAGTTTCCATTGATGATATTTTGATATATTCCCGTAGCCAGGAAGAGCACGAGCATCATCTTAGAGTAGTTCTTCAGACTCTGAAGGATAGTCATTTATATGCTAAGATCTCAAAGTGTGAGTTCTGGTTGAGTTTAGTTGCATTTCTAGGTCACGTTGTATTAGTGGAGGGTATTTAAGTTGATCCAAAGAAGATTGAGGTAGTCAAGAACTGGCCTAGACAAGCATCAGTTATAGAGATTCGGAGTTTCTTGTGATTGGCGGGCTACTATCGTCGGTTCGTGGAGGGGTTCTCGTCCATTGTAGCCCCGATGACCAGGTTGACCCAGAAGGGTGCCCAGTTCAGATGGTCAGACGAGTGTGAGGTGAGCTTTCAGAAGCTCAAGACAGCTTTGACTACGACACCAGTGTTGGTTTTTCCCACAGGTTCAGGGCCTTATACAAATTATTGTGATGCTTCCCGTATTGGGCTTGGTGCAGTATTGATGCAGGATAGCAAGGTCATTGCCTATGCTTCGAGGCGGTTGAAGATTCATGAGAAGAACTATCCGATCCATGATTTAGAGTTGGCATCCATTGTTCATGCCTTGAAGATTTGGAGGCATTATCTGTATGGCATGGTGTGTGAGGTGTTCACGGATCATAAGAGTCTTCAGTATTTGTTCAAGCAAAAGGATTTGAATTTGAGGCAGAGGAGGTGGTTGGAGTTGTTGAAGGATTATGATATCACCATTTTATATCACCCGAGAAAGGCTAATGTGGTGGCCGATGCTTTGATTAGAAAGTCAGCCAGTATGAGCAGTTTTACTTATATTCTGGTCGGTGAAAGACCGCTTGCTTTGGATGTTCAGGCTTTGGCCAATCGATTTGTGTGGTTGGATATTTCTGAGCCTAGTCGAGTATTAGCTTGCACGGTCGCTCGTTCTTCATTATTGGAGCGTATCCATGATCGGCAGTTTGATGATCCCCATTTGTGTGTCCTTAGAGACACGGTGCAGTGCAGAGGCACCAGGAAGGTTACCCTAGATGATGATGGAGTTTTGAGATTGCAGGTTCGAGTGTGCGTGCCTAATGTGGATGGGCTTTGAGAGTTGATTTTAGAGGAGGCCCATAGTTCTCGGTACTGTATTCATCCAGGCACTGCGAAGATGTATCAGGATTTGTGGTAGCATTATTGGTGGCGTAGAATGAAGAAGGATATTGTTGCATATGTGGCTCGGTGTTTAAACTGTCACCAGTTTAAGTATGAGCATCAGAGGCCTAGAGGGTTGTTTTAGAGGATTGAGCTTCCTGAGTGGAAGTGGGAGCGGATCATTATGGATTTCGTTGTTGGACTCCCGTAGACTTGGAAGAAGTTCGACACAATTTGGGTTATTGTTGATAGGCTGACCAAGTCAGTGCATTTCATTCTTGTGGCAGTCTCCTATTCATCTGAGAGGTTAGCTGAGATCTATATCCGGGAGATTGTTCATCTTCATGGTGTGCCTGTATCTTTCATTTCGGATCGAGGTACACAGTTTACCTCACATATCTGGAGAGCAGTTCAGCGAGAGTTGGGTACTCGGATTGAGTTGAGTACAACATTTCACCCTTAGACGGACGGGCAGTCCGGGCAAACTATTCAGATTTTGGAGGATATGCTTCGAGCTTGTGCTATTGAGTTTGGAGGTTCGTGGGAGCAGTTCTTGCCTTTAGCAGAGTTTGCCTAAAACAATAGCTACTAGTCGAGTATCCAGATGGCCCCTTATGAGGCATTATATGGTAGGCGGTGTCGATCTCTGGTTGGATGGTTCGAGCCGGGAGAGGCTCGGTTGTTAGGTACGGATCTGGTTCAGGAGGCCTTGGAAAAGGTCAAGATCATTCAGGATAGGCTTCGTACAGCTCAATCCAGGAAAAAGAGTTATGCAGACCGCAAGGTTCGAGATATGGCTTTTATGGTTGGTGAGCGGGTATTTATCCGAGTGTTGAGAAGAAGGGCAAGCTTAGCCTTAGTTTCATTGGTCCATTTGAGATTCTTGATCAAGTGGGAGAGGTGGCTTATAGACTTGCATTGCGGCCGAGCTTATCAGTCGTGCATCCAGTGTTTTATGTGTCCATGCTTCAGAAGTATCACGACGATCCATCCTACGTGTTAGATTTCAGCACTGTCCAGTTGGACAAGAACTTATCTTATTACGAGGAGCCGGTAGCTATTCTAGACCGGCAGGTTCGTCAGTTGAGATCAAGAGTTTTCCCTCTATTTGTGTTTAGTGAAGAGGTCAGCCTCCTGAGGCATCAACCTGGGAGTCCGAGTCTGATATGCGGAGCCGTTATCCTCATCTTTTCCCCAACTCAGGTACTTTCTTCTTCTGTCTGTTCGAGGACAAATGGTTGTTTTAAAGGTGGAGAATGTGACGACCCAAAGGGCCACCACTTATTTTGATCAAATTTTTTACTTCCGAGGCCTTGAAAACCTCATTTAGAGTCGCCTCGATTTGCATGTGCAGTTCGGGCGCATATCCGGAAAGCTTAAATATGAAATTCTATGAAAAATGATGAAACTTGGTTATAAAATGAGTTAAATTGACTTCGGTCAACATTTTGGGTAAATAGACCCGGACACATGATTCGACGGTCCCGAAGGATCCGTAGGAAAATATGGGACTTGGGCGTATGCCCGAAATTGATTTTCGAGGTCCCAAGCCCGAGAAATGAATTTTTAAGTAAAACTTTTTTCTGAAAATGTTTAAGGAAATTTGAAATGAAATTTGATTAGAAAGCAATGGTATCGGGCCCGTATTTTGGTTCCGTTGCCTGGTACAGGTCTTATATATGGTTTAAGTCATTCTTGTAAAATTTGGATAAAAACGGACGTCATTTGACGTGATTCGGACCTAAATTGCTAAAGTTAATGTTTTAAGAAGTTTGGGAAAAATGCTTTGATTTTGAGGTTTATTTTGTTGATAATGATGTTATTTTGGCGATTTGATCGCACGGATAAGTTTGGATGATGTTATTGAATTAGCACGTATGTTTGGTTAGGAGCCCCGAGGGCTCGGGTGAGTTTCGGGTAGGTTCCGGAAGGTCTTAGGTTTAGAAACATAGATATTGTAGGATTAGAGCAATTTCAGCTCTATGAACCCGCTAGTGCAGTCCGCGAGAAATCGTGTGCAACCGCGGAGGAGGCCAGAGCGTTGCGCGGTCGACTTGGTGCGGTGAGCGGTGGAGGACTGTGCGGCCGCAATCTACTTTGTGCAGTCCGCACAGGATCACTAGGCTACAACATCCTTAGGAAGGGCTGTGCGGCCGAAGTCCAATTTGTGCGGTCCGCACAGGGGGTCTGAGGGGGTATAAATAGACGGGATTTTCAGTCGTTTTGCATTTTCCAAACCCCAAACACATAAGAGGAAAATTTTCAAACAACATTTCTTCTCCAATTCAATTGTAAGTCGTTCCTAATTAGTTTTCTTCACTCCTTAACATCTTTTAACATGATTTCAACTCAAAATCAATGATTTTCATGGGGGAAATTGGGTATTTTGGGTAGAACCTAGGTTTTTTTCAAAAATTGGGGATTTGGACCTCGATTTGAGGTCAGATTTCAAAACAAATCATATATTTGGGTTCGTGGGGGAATGGGTAATCGGGTTTTGGTTTGAACCTCGGGTTTTGGCCATGTGGGCCCAGGGGCGATTTTTGACTTTTTGGGTAAAACTTTGGAAAACTCGTTCTCATGCATTGGGGTTGATTCATTTAGCATTTATTGATGTAACTAAGTAATTTGTTACTAGATACGAGCGAATTGGCGGAGGAATCAAGGTACAAAGCTATAATTGAAACTTAAGTTGGCCGTAGAAGTTCAAGGTAAGTGTCCGGTCTAACCTTAGCTTGAGAGATTAGGTTTTGTGTCATATTTGCTAATTGTTTCTTGTTGAGTACGACGTATATGCATGGTGACGAGTATCTATACGTTAGTGTCGAGCTTGACCTTGAGTCTTAATTTGATATATGTTGAGTCCTTAAATGATTCCACGGATTCTTTAATTGATGATCTTCGATACTGAGCAAGGCTTTAGTTTATTTCCATGGACTTTATTTATGACTGAGTATTGGTATTAATTGAGCTGGGTAGAAGATAGAGTTAAGATTGGTTATAGCTGATTTTCCCTAGCCGGGAAGTTAGTATACTGCTTTTATTCCCTTGTCTGGAAGTTATTATATTGCTTGTTCCCTTGCCGGGATTTCCTTGTGATTTGGTATTGGCTTGAAATGGGAGCGGGTGGTATGCCTACCACAAGATTTGATGAAATGGGAGCGAGTGGTACGCCTACCACAAGATTTGATGAAATGGGAGCGGGTGGTACGCCTACCACAAGATTTGATGAAATGGGAGCGGGTGGTATGCCTACCACAAGATTTAATAAAATAGGAGCGAGTGATACGCCTACCACAAGATTTGATGAAATGGGAGCGGGTGGTATGCCTACCACAAGACTTAATGAATTGGGAGCGGGTGATACGCCTACCACTAGATTTACTAAAATGGGAGCGGGCAGTATGCCTACCAAAAGATATGAGAAGTGGGTTCGGTTTGCACGCCTGCAACAAGATGTGAGCTGAAAGTGAAATCTGTCCTTATTGTTCTTATCTGTGTTAGACGTTAAATTTTGGGTTCCTTATTATTCCCTTGAGACTTTGTTTTATCTGCTATCCCCGAAGCATGTTTATCCTCACTAGCTTTAATTGTTTATTTCCATCTATTTTCCCGTTGTATATAAGTATAATTGTGCAGGTTTATCTGGAGTCTGGTCCTAGCCTCATCACTATCTCGCCGGAGTTAGGCCAGACACTTACCAGCACATGGGGTCGGTTGTGCTAATGCTACACTCTGCACTTATGTGCAGATACCAGAGCAGCATTTGGTCAGCCGCAGTAGCTCGGGAGCCAGCCTTCATTCCACCGAGACACTGAGGTAGCCTTGCAGCCATCTGCAGGCCCAGCATCTCCTCTATTTTATATTATGTCCTGTTATCTCATGTATTCGAGACAAACAATGTTATATTTCTTTCAAACTGATGTATGTAGTACTCTTAGTAGTCCGTAAATATTGTGACACCAGGTATTGGTTAGAGGCACGTGTTGGGTTTCAAGATATTTTGGTTTTATATTTATTTGAGACTTCATCTAAATTTCATATTCTGCTGTTATTTAAATGTTTATTCCTTGTTAATAGAATTGGTAAGAAGATTTAAAATAAAAAAGTGTAAGATTTCTAAGTTTGTGGCTTGCTTAGATTCTACGAGTAGGTGTCATCACGACTCCCGAGGGTGAAAAATCTGGGTCGTGACATATACATTCTGCCCTGGTATTTTTCCTTAATTGCGATGGCAGAAACTGCCTCGCGATCACGAAGCACTAAAACTGACTGCCCTTTTTTAACCTTATGAGATTGCAACAATATACACGCGTTCGGGAACCTATGCCACACATATCTATGCGATCGTAACCTGCCTCACACGATGACGTAGAGCAATCACCTCAGCCCCTCTTCAGCTCACTTTCTTCTACGCGAACGCGACTCTGACCATGCGTTTGCGAAGCACTACTTCACACACATACCCGATCGCGAACCTACCTCTATGATCGCATAGAGAAACTCCACCTCTACCCCAAATAAGCCTACGCGATCGCAGCTTGCTCTTCGCGATCGCGAAGAGAAATTCTTCTACAACAGACTACCAGCAAAAACTGCTAACTCCTCAAGTCCAAAATATCCCGTTGAGCATCCGAAACACACCCGAGGCCCCTGGGACCTCAACCAAACATGCCAACATATCCCATAACATCATTCAAACTTTTTCCAACCTTCGGAACGCTCAAAACAACATCAAATATTAAATCACCATCGGATTCAAGCCTAAGGATTTCCAAATTTCCAAATTCCACAATCGATCAAAAAGTCTATCAAACCTCGTCCGAATGACTTTAAATTTTGCACACATGTCACAAATTATACAACGGACCTATTCCAATTTCCGAAATTCCATTCTGATCCCGATATCAAAATTTCCACTGCAGATACGAAAATACCAAATTTCCTATTTCGCCAATTCAAGCCTAAATCTACCACGGACCTCCAAAATACATTCTGATCACTCTCCTAAGTCCCAAATCACCTAAAAACGCTATCCGAACCATTAGAATTCACATTAGAGACATTCTACTCATAAGTCAAGATCCGATTGACTTTTTCAACTTAAGCTTACTCAGAAGAGACTAAATGTCTCATTCCTCTACAAAACCACTCCGAACCCGAACCAACCAACCCGATACCACATAATACAACTGAACAAGACATAAAAAAGTAGAAATGGGGGAAACAACACGGTAACTCATGAAATGACACCACTTGATACTGCATATGGCCATTCGGCCTAGGGAAATCCATCACGAAACATACTCAACGCTGACTATAAGTCACTCGGTACCGAGGAAAAAGGTAATCCAACCCTGTGGAGAAATCCATCTCCTGATATCAATACTTCAGACAAATCCATGTCCTGAGAAATCCATCCCTTAATATTATCATCCGCGCTCACTAGGGGTGTGTTACAGACTCCGGAGGAGCTTCTACAGCCCAAGAGCTATCATAATCATCAACATAACTGCTGCGGTGTGCAACCCAATCCCATAATTGTCACTTATAATCAGGCTCTCAGCCTCACTTAATTATCACTCTCCAGTCTCACAGACGGGCTCACAATGCCATGAAAACTAGCTCGGAACAATGATATGATATGCCAATAAATAACAACTGAGGCTGAGACATGATGACCTAAATAACCACTCTGAAACTCTAGAGCGGAGGTGCACTAATAGGAGTTGGCGGTACACTGTAGGGCAGCTAATCAGAATATTGCATATGAGAACCACAACCATCTGGAGCATCGTGAGAAGCTTGTAGTGCTGAATGAAATAACCTAGAAGGATGGCCCCTACCAAAAGAATCCCTTCCTCCACATGAGGCACTACTGAATCTGCCCGAGTGACGAGGCCTCTTGCCATACCCCTGAACACTCCCCTGTGATAGAACCATCTCAACTCTCTTGGCCACATTGGCCATATCCTAAAAAGAAATCTCGCTCCCCGTCTCCTTAGCCATCAGCAATCGAATAGGCTGAACAATCCCTCAATGAACCTCCTCACTCTCTATCTCTCAGTGGGAAGTATAAGAAGAGCATCACGGGCCAAGTCAATGAATCTGGTCTTGTACTGAGTAACAACCATAGAACCCTGCTGGAGAGCTCAAACTACCTTTGATAGTTCTCCTCTGAGTGATAGGAAGAAACTTCTCCAAAAATAGCTGAGAGAACTGATCCCAAGTCAAAGCCGGTAACCCAACTGGCCTAGCCAAACAATAATCTCTCCACCAACTCTTGGCGGATCCAGACAGACGAAAAATAGCAAAGTCGATCCCTTTTGTCTCTACTATCCCCATGTTCCGTAGATTCTCATGACACCTGTCCAAATAATCCTGGGAATCCTCAAAAGATGTACCACCAAAAGTAGTAGTGAAAAGCTTGGTGAACCTGTCCAACCTCCACAAGGCATCAATAGACATAGCTGGTCCCTCACCGGTCTGTGCCCCAATACCAAGATGAACTACCCCAACTGGCTGAGCTGCTGGAGTATGAAACTGGGGAGCCATCTGATCCGGAGTGCGAGTAGCAGGAGTGTGGGTTCCTCCTCTAGCCTGAGAGACGGCTGGTGCTACAGGAAGCAAGCCTTCCTGGGCGATACTCTCCATAAGGCCCACTAGATGAACCAGAGCATCCTGAAGTACCGGGGTGGTGATGAACCCCTCTGGGATCTGAGCTGGTCCTGCTGGAACTGTCTGGGCTAGAACCTCATTGTCAAACTCAACCCGAGGCTCTACTACTAGTGCTACTGCTCGAGCTCTAGGTTGAGCCCTGTCTCTGCCTCGGGCCCTAGCATGGCCTCGGCCTCTGCCCTTCGTAGGAGCTGCTACTGAGGGCTCTGGCTACTGGTCAGCTGATGAAGAAGTACATGTCCTCACCATCTACAAAAGAACAAAGTGGAAGTTCAATTAGTATTGAGAAACCAAGTCACACAACAGGAAGAAATAGATGTGAAGTTTTTAATAACTCTGTAGCCTTTGGGGATAAATACAGACGTCTTCGTACCGATCTCTCAGACTCTACTAAGCTTGTCCATGAATTGTGAGACCTAAGCAATCTAGAGCTATGATACCAATTTGTCACGACCCGGATTTCCTACCTTCGTGAGTCGTAATGGTGCCTACTCATGAAAGCTAGGCAAGCCAAGTATTATAGATTCATTACCCCTTTTTTCCTTAACCTTTTAGCATTTACGAATTTACATGTGATCAACAACAGAATAATTATAATAAACAGAAATGCGGAAGACAAGAACTAATAGTTTAACAAAATACTAGTAAAGAATCCAACATACAACTCTACCCAGAATTGGTGTCACAATGTCACGGACTATCTACAAATACTACAAATGGTGGTCTGAATGGAAAATACAAATATGTCTCTGAAATACATAAAAATAGAATGGAAATATAGAAGGGGACACCAAGGCCTGCGTATGTGCATTATCACTCATATTATGGCACGACATCAACCTTCGTGCTTTTATATTTAGAATATCGGCACAACATCACCCTTCGTGCACTAACACTCAATCACAAATATCACGCATGGCATCACCCTTCGTGTTTTTATACTCTTCCTTACCCAAGCAACAATCACAAAGCAATGCAAGCAAGGGAATCAATAAAATCACAATAGAATTCTGGCAAGGGAACAATAGTATAACAATAATATCCCGGTAAGGAAAATAATATCGTAAGCAATAACATCCTGGCAAGGGAAACAATATCAACAAAAATAACATCCCGGTATGAGAGACAATATCATAAACTTATTCTCTTTTCCACAATTACTTTACAACTCAACTCTCAACTTGAACCAATGCTCTAGAATGTTCAATTACTAAGAATACTTCCACAAGCCTTGTTCCATATTGAAAATTTTCATATTAAGCATGGACGATACATAACGGAGTTGGAACAATCATAGTTACATCGTACTCAACAAGTAACACATAGCAAATAAGACTCCAACTCCTATTCTCTCAAGCTAAGGTTAGACCAAACACTTACCTCAATGCCACAAACACAATCAAGCCTCAACTACCACTTTGCCTCTTGATTCCACCACCAACCCGCTTGTATCTAGACAAAATTTACTTAATAACGTTATAATTGCTAAATAAACTAATTCCAATGCATGAAAATAGATTCCCCCTTGTTTTTCCCAAAAAAGTCAAAAATCGACCCCGGGCTTGCTTGGTCCAAACCCGAAATTCGAACCAAAACCCGATTATTCATTCACCCTCGAGCCCGGATATACAATTGATTTTGAAATCTGACCTCAATTTGAGGTCTAAATCCCCAAATTTTGATATTCTTAAGTTCTACCCAAAATACCCAATGAAATCTTGTAAAAAGAAGTTAATGAGTTAAAGAAATGAGTTTAAAATCACTTACTAGTGTTTTAGGGAAGAAAGAGTATTTCAAAAATCGCCTCTTATGTTTTAGGGTTTTGATAATTGAAAAATGGCTGGAAAGTCCCGTTTATATATACCCCTCTCAGACCCTCACCGCTGACCGCAGAAAGAAGACCGCGGTCGCAGAGCTCCACCACGGACCGCGAAATATCGAGCGCGTCCACGAAGATATGGCCTTGCTCACCGCTGACCGCGAAAACCCCACCGCAGTCGTGAAGACCCCACTGCAGTCGCGAAGACCCCACTGCGGTCGCGAAGATTCATCGCGGACCGCGAAGCTCATTTCAGAGAACTGCAACTTCTCTGAACCTACAACAGTTATTTTCTAAGTCTAAATTCACTCTGCGGCTTATTTAAAACTCAGCCGAGCCCTTGGAACTCCAAACCAAACATGCACGCAAGTCGAAAAACATCATACGGACTTTCTCGTGCCATCAGATACTGAAAATAACATCAAGAACTATGAATTAAACCTCAAATTCATGAACTCACTCAAGAACATCAAGATTTCTATTTTTTGAACTATACGCCCGATTTATACCAAATCAATTCCGATCTTTACCAAATTTTACAAATTCAACTTAATTATTATTTTAAACTTGTACCAGGCTCAGGGACCAAGATACGGGCCCAATACCATCAAGAAATTGCATCAATTTACTTCTAAAAGCCTTTATATTTTCCAGCAAACAATTTTCTTTAAAAATACTTTTCTCGGGCTTAGGACCTCGGAATTCGATTCCGGGCATACGCCCAAGTCCCATATTTTAATACGGACCCTACGAGACCGTCGGATCAAGGGTCCATGTTTTCTTACCAAAAATATTGACCAAGGTCAACTTTAATTAATTTTAAAGGCCAATTTTCCTGATTTTACTTAGATTTCACATAAGAGCTTTTCGGAAACGAGCCCGGACTGCACACACAAATGAGGTGAGACAAAAAAGAGGTTTTAAGGCCTTAGAACACAGAATTTACTTTCAAAACGAGTGATGACAAAGGTCATCACATTGGTTGATCGTAGAAGAGGAAAGGGAGAGGACAGGCCTCTTCACAAAAGCGAACAACTTCTTCGCAGAAGCAAGTCCGCAGAAGCGAACTTTTGTCCGTAGAAGCGTGCAAAGCCACAGAAGTTAGGAAAAAATCCCGCACCTACGAGATTGCATATGCGAATAATCCATTTGCAGGTGCAAAACCCCTGGAAAGAATAAAAATTGAAGGGGTTGCGGGATTTTGACATTTTTGGACAAAAGAACACGACTTGGGGATTTGAGCGAGATTTCATGAAATATGCTGAGGTAAGTCACTTGTAATTATTTTTACTCCCTAATATTGAATTATCATCGAATATTCTGACTACATTATGTGTTTTGAGGTGTAATTCGACAATTTGGGCCTACAGATTTGAAAATAAGATTTGAGAATTTGAAGGTCATGTTAATGCCGGAATTTGATAAATTTGGTATGGTTGAAATCGTTGTTGAATGGGCGTTCATATTTTGTAACTTTTGTTGGGTTCCAAGACGTGTGCCCCACTTTTGATTATTTAGTTTAATTTCGAATTTTAATTGAAAAATTCAATATTTTCATATGGAATTGGTTCCTATAATTTATGTTGATCGTATTAATTATGACTAGATACGAGATGTTCGGAGGCCATTTCACTAGGAAAAGGCTTATTGGAATAAAGAATTGCGCAGTTTGAGGTAAGTAACACTTCTAAACTTGATTCTGAAGGTATAAATCCTTGAATTATGTGTTATACGATTGGTATGGAGGTGACGCACATTCTAGGTGACGGGTGTGTGGGTCTGCACCATAAAAATTGTTATTTAACTTATTTCATGGAGACTCATATTATCCACATATCCTCCACGTGTTAGAGAAATTGAGCTGAGACTCATATTAAAGATCATGTTTAGGCTGCGTGCCGATATTTTTTGGACCCACGGAGATAGTGATGTTGTTGAATTAATTGTTTAAAATGTAATTTGTACTCAGTTACATCTATTATTTTCATATCATATCTCAGTCTTTGTTGCCATTCATTGATACACAATATAATTGTGTCATGTTACTTTTCATATCATTGTGAGATCGAGAGACTGGAGATGGTTGTGGCGACCCGGCCGGTCGTCTCATGAGTTACCTCTCCATTTTTCCCATATCTGCTTCTTTATGCTTTGTTTATCCGTTTATGTGGTATCGGGTGGGTCGGATTGAAGTTTAAGTTGAAAAAGTCAATTGGATGTTGAATTATGTGTTGTAGGGCTCAGATATAAGTTCCGATGGTTCAGATAGCTTCGGGAGGTGATTTGGGACTTAGGAGCGCAATCGAGATGAGTTTTAGAGGTTCGGAGTAGATTTAGGCTTGAATTAGCGAAGTTGATATTTTGGCGATTTCCGGTTGGTAGGCGAGATTTTGATATAGGGGTCGGAATGAAATTTCGAGAGTTGCAGTAGCTCTGTTGTGTCATTTGGGATGTGTGTGCAAAATTTCAGGTCATTCGGATGTGGTTTGGTTGGGTTTTTGATCGAAAGCATAATTTAAGAGTTTTTGGAGTTCTTAGGCTTGAATCCTATGTTAAATTGGTATTTTGATATTTTTGTGAGCCTTCAGAAGATTTGAACAAGTTTGAATGATGCAATGGGATGCGTTGGTACATTTGGTTTGAAGTCCCGGGGGCTCGAGTGAGTTTCGGGTTGGTTCCGGGATATTTTAGGCCTACAAACATAGTTGTTGCAGGTTCAGAGAGGTTGCAGACACCAGTGCGGTCCCCAAAGGATTTTGTGTGGCCGCAGTAGGGCCTTTGCGGCCGCACTTGATTTTGTGCGGTACGCGATGAGGAAGTTTTCACTAGTCTGACTTCGGAAGCTTATATCTTTTGATCTATAAGGAATTTTGGGATGATCCAAAAAAAAAGTTTTAGATCTTGGCATCTCATTTTCAGAAACATATTATAATAGGGATTTGGATATATATATATATATATATATATGGTGAACGTTATGGCCAAAATACCAAAGCCTGTCACTACAGTCAAATCCACCGGGGTCAGCACTGGTTTTGTGCGACCAGCGGTGCTCCACTGCGGTCCGCACTCAATTTTGTGTGGTCAAAAGTGGTAGATATCCGGGAGGTGCTCTATGAAACAAGTTTTAGGGTTTTATTTTATATTTTGACCTAGAGAGCTCGGAATTTGGTGATTTTTCCAAACTTTTTAAAGCAATTCATCGGGGTAAGTGATTCTAACTCGGATTTGGCTAGAATACATGAATCTATCATTGAATTCATCATTTGATTCATGATTTGGGATGAAATTTCGGAAGAAAATTTTTGAAACCTTTCAAAAATGTAAAATGATGATTAGAAGGACCAAATGGTATCATAATTGGATAATTTTGGTATGGTTAGACTCGTGCGAGTATGAGGATTCTAGTTTTGTAAATTTTGTCGAATTTCGAGACGTGGGCCCGGGGGTCGGGTTTGATCAATTTCAGAATTTTTGATCTAAATTGGATATTTTCGAAAGGGCTTTGTTCCCTTAGCACATTTTGATGGTTTTGTACTGATTTTGGTTAGATTTGGAGCATCTGGATGCTGATTCGATAAGTAAGGGCATCACTGGATAGAGTTAGGATCGCATAAAGGTGAGTAATGATTGTAAATAATGTTCTGAGGGTATAAAACCCCAGACTTGCACATCGTTGCAGCTGCTCAAGACTCTATATTTCTTGCTATGCCGGAGGATGAGCAGCATAGGTTGGAGAGGTTTGGTAGATAGCAGCCTCCGACCTTCAGTGGTGCAGAGGGCGATGATACCTAGGGTTTCTTAGATAAGTGTCAGAGGATACTTCATACAACGGGTATTCTAGAGACCAGCGGGGTGGCTTTCACTACTTATCAATTTTTGGGAGCTGCCTTCAATTGGTGGGAGGCTTTTGAGAGGCTTAGGCCTGTTGGTGAAACACCCCTTACCTGGCAGCAGTTCTCCGTTATCTTTCTAGAGAAGTATGTGCCGCAGTCCCGTAGAGAGGAGTTGCGTAGGGAGTTTGAGTGGTTGCATCAAGGAGAGATAACTGTGACACAGTACGAGATGCAATTCTCTGAATTAGCTCGTCATGCTGTTTGGATGGTTCCGATCGATAGGGAGAGGATTATGAGGTTTGTTGATGGCCTCACTTATCAGCTTCGTATTCTCATGACCAGGGAAAGGGTGATTGGTGCTACCTTTGAGGAGGTTGTAGACATTGCTTGGGAGATTGAGTATGTTCGTCGCCGGGAGCGCGAGGAGAGGGAGGCCAAGAGGCCTCGAAGATCTGGTAGTTACAGTGGTACTTCTTATAGAGATCAGTTTTAGCATGACAGAGGCCGTCCATTCAGGCATGCTCAGCCAGCTCACCCAGGTTATCATAGGGCGTCATTGGGTCATGGTTCTGACAGTTCTCATCAGGGCCAGTCATCACTTAGTGCCCTTCCAGCTCAGAGTTCGTCCCGCGCTCCATTATTTTAGGGCTCTTCTATGCTAGGTGCATCTGCTAGTCACTCCGATGCGAGGGTTCCCTTCAGTCCCCTTTTCCAGCACCTGGAAGTTGTTATGAGTGTGGTGAGATAGGTCATATGTGGAGGTAGTGCCCTCGTCATCTTGCGAATTCATCCCAGCAGAGGAGTCAATCATCGACTTCAGCGCCAGTTACTTCACCACCACACGCCCAGCCAACTAGGGGTGGAGGTCAGTCAGCTAAGGGTTGCCCTGGAGGGGGAGGTCGATCAGGTGGAGGTCAGGCCCGTTTCTATGCACTTCCAGGCAAACTAGATGCTATTACTTCAGATGCTGTTATTACAGGTATTTGTTGGCCCAAGTAAAGGTTAGTTTTGAAGACTGACAAAGGAACTCAGGATGAACCAGGTCCATCACTCAGGTGCACAGAAACGGGCAGATTCGAGCATGTGGGTTGCACGTGAAGTAGATAAGCTTAACTTGGTGTATTTAATATCTCCTGATCTAAAAGGTTGCATAATTGATAAGGAAAAGGAGTCCTTAATCAAAGAGAATACTATCCAAGATAGGGAAGGAGTTAGAAGTTGAAATCAATTAGAACTCTTCCACCAAGGAAGAGTTGCATCAGAACTTTAGTTATTTATTCATCTACTAACTCTATAAATTGCAGGATGTTCTCACATTACACGTGTTGCACAAAAATACAGAAGTTAAACGTGAATTGAGAGCAAAATAGCAAGGCTTTTTGCAAGTAGTTCGTGTGTAATTCAAGTGTGCAAACCTGTAGCTACATGAACCAGATTGAAGAACCAGCTCCATGAAGAGTTTTATGTGTCTTTCTTTATTTCTAGTTCAATTGTAGTAGGTGTTTTCATATTGTACCTTTCAGCTTTCATAGTAGCAATTGTATTAGGTACCTAGAGTGTTCAAGTTAGAGTTAACTTGAAGTTGTCGCAACAGTTAGAGGCTGGTTGCCACAACGAAATTAGAGTTAATCCTTAGGTTTACAAAACTTTTTTGTAAATGCTGTTTTGGCTTAGTGATTTTAGTGGAAGTTTGGGAAAATCCTACTGAGTATTAGGTCGTGGTTTTTTCACCTTGTGTTTTCTACATAAAATCTTTGTGTTCTTTATTTTCTGTATTTATTATTCCGCAACAGTAGTAGTTGGAACACATAAAAGAACCAGGTCCTTCATAATCGGTTTAAGCGAAAAATTGGATACCACACAAATCACCCCCCCCCTGTGTGGTATTGACGTATAAAATATCAATTGGTATCAAAGCAGGTTATCCTTGAAGAGGCTAACACCTTAGGAAAAGATCAACATGAGTGCACCACCTGGGAACTGGGAAGGGCAATCCACTGATAGGCCTCCACTCTTTAATGGCCACTACTACTCTTGGTGGAAAAACAGTATGAGAGATCACATCATAGGAGAAGACTATGAAATCTGGGACATAGTCACTGATGGTCCTCTAGCAACTACAAAGAAGAATGTTGAAGCAGTGGATGTGCCTAAGACAAGGCTTACTACACTGCTGAAAACCTAAAGAAGTGGGAGAAGAATGCCAAGGCCAAGAAATGGCTTGTGTGTGGACTTGGTCCAGACGAGTACAGTAGAATTCAAAGTTGTACCACTGCTAAGGAAATTTGGGATAATTTGCAAGTGGCTCATGAAGGAACACCTCAAGTTAAGAGGTCCAGAGGAACATTGTTATATTCTCAATATTAGAATTTCACCATGGAGGAAGGAGAAACCATCCAGGAGATGTATACAAGGTTCACCACACTGACAAATGAACTTAAGTCTCTTGGAAGGGTTATTCTTTAAGAGGACAAAGTTGAGAAAATTTTGACAAGGGTTCTGCCAGTTACTTGGGAAAGCAAAATCACTGCTATTCAGGAATCAAAGAACATTGTCACTCTTAAGTTGGATGAGCTAATTGGAAATCTCACTGCCTATGAACTTAGAAGGCGAACCATGAATATGGATGCACCCAAGAAGGAAAGGAGCATGGCATTCAGAGTCATTGAAGGAGCTGATCTAGAGGAGGATGAAATGACCATGATCACAAAGATTTTCAAGAAGTACCTAATGAGAGGAAATGGTCCTTCAAGAAGTGGAAGCTACAGCAAACCAAGGGTTCCTGAAAAACAAGCCAATGAGGGGTGTTACAAGTGTGGAAAGACTGATTACCACATCAAAAACTGCCCTCAATGGGAAATTGAATGGAAGAAGGAAAGAGCTTAACGAAGGAACAAGAAGAAGAAACAGGTTCAACCCAAGAAGAACAAAGGATCAATAAAGGCTATGGTTGCTGCCTGGGGAGAAAGCTCAGATGAGGACTCAGAGGGTGAGGATGGAGATGAACAATCACTTATGGAAATTGGAGAATACGATGAGGAATCTGAGGTAAGTATAATTCATCTCAAAGACAAGAATAAATTTTTGTCTAAAGAAAGGTTATCTGAGTTACTCCTGGATTTCATTGATGAATCTGAGGATCTAAACAATGAAAAGGAACAGTTGTCTAAGCAGTGTGTGATTTTAAAAGCCAAGTGCAAAAATCTAGAATTTAGGGCTAGTGAAATTGATAGTAAAAATGCTGAGTTGAAGAACCAGGTTCATGAACTTGACACCACTACCCTAGAGCTTAGATCTGAAAATCTAAAATTAAAATTAGGAACTGGTAAAAAGAAAGATTATCACACACAACTCACTTTAGAAGAAAATATAGGAAAAATGGAAGATGAGTTGTACAAAAGAGATGAGCAGATAAGAGTCCTTAAAGAGGATCTAAACAAGGCTAAGCACGAGCTAGATAGAACCTGTAAATGGAATAGGTCCTCCGATGCACTTTCATGGCTACATGAACACCATATTAGCAATAAGAGAGGGCTTGGCTACGGGACCCCTGCACCTAAGTGGGATCCCAAAAGCAAGTACCTCACATATCCTGAGAATAAAATTTGCACACACTATGGTATAACTGGTCACTATAAATCTGATTGTATTGCAAAAGAAAAGGCTAGTCAAAAGAATAAAGAATTTGTTCAAGGGAAAAATAGGCTGCCAGGTTGGGCTAAAAAGAATCTGATTCACCCTTTTGCCTATAGAAAGGGACCCAAACTAGTTTAGGTTCCTAAGAATAACCCTTGATTTCCTTTCGCGGGTCCAAGTGAAGGGGGCAGCCAAATATGGTACATGGATAGTGGTTGTTCAAAGCAAATGACAGGAAGCAAGAACCAGTTCCTTTCACTTGAGAACCTCAAAGGAGGTAATGTCTCCTTTGGAAATGGGAAGAAAGGTGAGATCATTGGGGTTGGAAAGGTAGGTAAGACTGATTCTCACTATATTGAGAATGTCTACTTCATTGATGGCCTAAAGTGCAGTCTAATCAGTATATCACAATTATGTGATAGATGTAACTTGGTAGTAATCACCTCTACCAAATGTTTTGTGATTAATCTTACCATTGACAAGATTGTTTTGCAGGGAAAAAGAGTAAACAATACATACATTGTAGAGTTTTCCACACTTTCATAAAATGAAATCACTTGCTTAAGTGTGTTGGACAATGATCCCCTCCTTTGGCACAAGAGACTTGGACATGCAAGTCTGAGTCAACTCAACAAATTAGTCTCCAATGATCTGGTGATAGGGTTGCCTAACATCAAGTTCAAGGAAAATAAAGTTTGTAAGGCTTGTACAAGGAGGAAACAGGTAAGATCCTCTTTTAAATGCAAGAAAGTGGTAAGCACCACCAGAACGATGGAACTGGTCCATATAGATCTCTGTGGTCCAATGAGAATACTAAGCAGAGGTGGTAAAAGATATGTAATGGTGCTTGTTGATGATTACTCTAGGTTTACTTGAACATTATTTTTAACATCTAAAGATGAAGCATTTGACATGTTTACTTCTTTTGTTAGAAAAACTCAAAAACAACTAGGTAATCAACTTGTATCAATTAGGTCTGATCATGGAACTAAATTTGATAATGCTAAGTTTGCTGAATTTTTGCATGTTACATCATAAATAGTTTCATGACTAGACCTCTTGTTAAGAAAATTCCCTATGAGTCACTTAAAGGGAGAAAACTAAATATATCCCATCTTAGGGCATTTAGATGCAAGTGCTTTGTGCACAATAATGGAAAAGACTCCCTAGATAAGTATGATCCCAGAAGTGATGAGGGAGTATTCTTGGGATATTCTCCATATAGTATTATAAGATATTCAGTAAAAGAACTCTGTGTGTAGAAAAAAATGTATATGTTATTGTATTGAAAAACTAACATTCTTTCTGAGAGGCAGGAGCAAGATAATGAAGAGATTGGGCTGATAAGAAATTCAAATGGTGAAACCATAGTCCATCCTGAATATACATCACAGGAAGGAACAAGTGATGGAACAGGTCCATTCACATGGGCAACATGACAGGGGGAACTGACTAGAGAGTAACTGATCCTCAAACCTTTAGGGAACCTGTCCAAGAACCTATTCCTCAGTAACAAAACTAGGAAGGAACATCCAAAGAAATTAACACTCCTATATCAACATCCACGAAATAAGATGTAGATGAACCTGGTTCATTTATTGATCAGAAGTTGTATAAGAAAATGATTGGTTCTCTTTGGTATATTACTGCTAGCAGACCTGACATTATTTTCAGTATAGGTCTTTTTGCTCGATTTCAGGCAAATACAAAGGAGTCCCACTTGACTAATGTAAAGAGAATATTGAGATACTTGAAAGGCACCCCTGACCTTTGCCTTTAGTATCCAAAAGGTAGTAATTTTAACCTAGATATGCTGATGCTGATTATATAGGTTTCCTAGTGGATAGGAAGAGCACCTCAGGTATGGTACACTTTCTTGGTTCATGTCTTGTGTCATGGGCTACCAAAAAGCAAAATTCAATGGCCTTATCTACTGCTGAAGCTGAGTATGTTGTTGCTGCTTCATGTTGTGCTCAATTTATAGGGATCAAACAACCATTATTGAACTTTAGAATTAATGTGGTTGCATCCCTATTTTTTGTGATAACACTAGTGCTATTAGTATGACAAAGAACCCGATTCATCATAAGAGAACTAAGCACATAGATGTTAGACACCATTATTTGAGGGACAACTATGAGAAAAGCTTGATCACTGTGGAGTTTTATGCTACTAAAAAGAAAATTGCTGACATATTCACAAAAGCCTGAAGTAGAGATCACTTTGAGAGGAACGGGTTGGAATTAGGGATGATTAAGATCACCTAAAAGGACCAGTTCAAGGTTAAACGAAAAAAAAAAATTGGTTAGAAAGTCTGTAAATTGTGTATAATTAGATTAAATCTTGCTCTATCTTATACTTTCCATAGTATACTCTTGTGCCATGTGTTAAAATGACTCATTAATCTCTAATGATATTTTCTCTATTTTGGCAAATTTAGACTCACATAAGAGAATTATCAGTGAAGAACCCGGTTCATCAAGGTAACACGTTATGTTTTCTGCACTCTGCATAATTTGAAATAACTATATTTGGATCATGAGCAGAGTCCTACCAAATAAAAAACTCCTTTTGGACTTATCCTTTACAAGTGAACCAGTCCCGTTCAAAAGAGTTCTAACCGAATAGAAGTACCTAGATTCTAGGGATACACTCCAACGTCTCTTCAAAATTGAATTTCAGTTTGATTAAACTTCTAAGAGTTTGAAAAGCTATAGTTAACCCATCAATTATTCCTCTATATATTGATCAACTTTAGTGTATTTCTTACTTCATCTCTCTCAAGCCGTAAAAAAAACTCTCACTCTTTTTTCATCTTCCAAACACAATCTAATTCTCTTCTCTTGCATACCCTAGCCCAGATATGTCAAACACCTCTGAAAATCCTTCATCACCATCACAGGAAACCATTTCCACACCTTCTATAACACCAATCTTTAAGAAAAGTAGAGTAAAGATGATGACTTGTAAGATTGTCGCTGAAGGAGAGCAGATCAAGAAAATAAACAAGCAATTGAAAGCAGGTAGGAAGAAGAATCCTAGAAATATGAAGATTCATTTAAGTCTGCTACTAAGGGGGAAGAAAGTAGGTCTTCCGAAACTGAACAGGTATCTTCTGATTCTAAAGCTTCCCCTGAGACAATTTCTAAAGTTGCTGCAAATTTGGAGAATAGATTTGTAGGATATATAGCAGGTGTTGAGACTATATAATCTGGAGAAGTTGGTGGTAAAAATGAAAAAGAAAAGAAAAGGAGAGCAAGGGAGCTAGGAGTACTGTGAGGGGAAAGGGGACAAGAGAGGCTGATTCTTCACCCACTCCTGTTGGTCTAACAAAAGAAACTGGTGCAATGGTTGTTTGGGGAGAGGAATTTACTGAAATAGAAGAGAGTGTGAGCAAAATAGGGGGAAGTGGGTCTGGCGAAGCTGCTGAGAGGTTGGTTCAACTTGGAAAAAATATAGATAACATTGTTCCATCTGAATAGGAAACCCTCGCGGACATACTAATAGGGTTATCAATGGCACCAAAACTCATGCCATTCCCTATGGTTTCATTCTCACAATTGTTCTTGCACATTTCAAAGTGAAAGCAAGGATCATTTCGGGGTTAATACTCTGCTTGCTCGCGATTATGAAGTCAATGTCATTCCTAATGAACTGATTCATCTAAAAAGACACCTATCAATAGCAAAGCCAGAGTCTTGGTACATGAGAGTGAGACAAAGGATATTGAGATAGCAAGGCTGAAGACACGATTGGTTGAGGTAGAATCTGAGAGAGATGTTCTGAGAACTAAACTTGCAAGGAAAAAGGAGAAGAATGATGGAATTCTTCAAGACATGCTGAAAATTCTCCAAGCAACCCTACCTCTTCCAAGCCTTAAATCCTAGCCTAGTGTAGATCAACAAGTGACCCAGTCCGGGACGTTTTGTTTCTTTTGCTCATATTTTTAGTATTTTTATTCTTTTTATGCTTTGTGGTAGAATCTTATCAATCATCAATGAATTCACTGTTTTTGCTCTAACTGTTTGTCTATATTTCTTTGATGGTTGAAATTCTTAGTTTGATCTATGATAATTAATAGATGTTTGCATTTGAAGTAGCCCCAATGTGCCATGAATAAGCTTTAAAATCTGGTTATCTCACATTTTTATGCAACTTTTTGATGATGCCAAAAGGGAAAAAAGGTTGTGCTTTAAACAAGTGATGTTTACACTTTGAACAGTAATTTTATAACCTAATGTACCTGGTCCTTGATGATAAGTGATAAAAAGGAAAAATGTTTCTACCATTGTGTTGATGTTGAGCTGAGTTGAAATAGGGCCTAAGCTTATGAAAAACACAGAGTTTATCATCATCAAAAAGGGAGAATTTGTTGGCCCAAGTAAAGGTTAGTTTTTAAGACTGACAAAGGAACTCAGGATGAACCAGGTCCATCACTCAGGTGCACAAAAACGGGCAGATTCGAGCATGTGGGTTGCACGTGAAGGAGATAAGCTTAACTTGGTGTATTTGATATCTCCTGATCGAAAAGGTTGCATAATTGATAAGGAAAAGGAGTCCTTAATCAAAGAGAACACTATCAAGAAATTTATCGGGGTAAGTGATTCTAACTCGGATTTGGCTAGAGTACATGAATCTATCATTGAATTCATCATTTGATTCATGATTTGGGAAGAAAATTTGTGAATCCTTTCTAAAATGTAAAATGATGATTTGAAGGACCAAATGATATTGGAATTGGATAATTTTGGTATGGTTAGACTCGTGAGAGTATGAGGATTCTAGTTTTGTAAATTTTGTCGAATTTATGTGGGCCCGGGGGTCGGGTTTGACCAATTTCGGAATTTTTGATGTAAATTGAATATTTTCGAGTGGGCTTTGTTCTCTTAGTTCATTTTGATAGTTTGTACTAATTTTGGTTAGATTTGGAGCATCCGGAGGCCGATTCGAGAGGCAAGGGCATCGCGGGATAGAGTTTGGACCGCATAGAGGTGAGTAATAATTATAAATGATGTTCTGCGGGTATGAAATCCCGGACTTGCACAGCATTGGGCTATATTGAGGTGACGCACACACTTGAATGACGAGCGTGGGGTCATGCACCGTTGGGGATTGTGACTTAGTCTGTCCCGAATGACTATTTTACCGCGTATTTGACTGAAATCTATTTGCTATCATTATGATTTGGGCTGAATGCCATATTTGGGCCTTGCACCAACTATTAAACCCTTCGGGAATTTTTACTGGCATTTCCTCATTTTTTTGACTTTATACTTGAACTCATTCATGTTATATTTCATTATTTTCGTACTTAGCCATGTTTACTCTATTTTAAACACTTAAATGATCCGTTAAATGATATTTTTGGGCTAAGAATCATGTCTTACTATTGCCCGAGTGGCTTGTGGTGATTTTGACTGAGTAAGGCCGAGGGCCTATGTTGTGAGGAAACATTTGATACTGATTATGAGGTCGAGGGCCTGAGATATGTACGTCACGAGGTGTCTTGATTGATATGAGGCCGAGGGCCTAGTGATGATGCCACGAGGTGGCTTGATATTGTGTTTGGGCCGTAAGGGGCCCCTCCAGGAACATGTACACCCCCAGTGAGCGTGGGTACATATTGTAATGTGATCTGAGATTTGAGCCTGAGGGCTGGTATTGTTCTGAGATGTTGCCTGAAGGGCAAACCTTTATGTGTTTATTTGTCATAATTGACTGTCAATTACCTGCTTAATTGTTGAAAAAGGCTTTTCATGAAGTTAAATTTTGAGTTAAAGGATTTTACCAATCTTTCACTGGCTTACTATTTTAAATGGTTTTACTGCTTCATTATAGCATGCCTTGTGCCTTACGTGATTTCCTGCTTTCAGTCTCTATTTATGATTATTACTCACTAAGTTGGAGTACTCACTTTACTCCCTGCACCCTGTGTGCAAATTCAGGCGTATCTGGTCCCGTTCCCGAGTGCTGATCATTTCCGGCTCATGCGACTACGAGGAGTCTCTAGGTAGTTGCTGGCGTTCGCAGCCCGGAGCTCTTCCCTATCTTACCTCTTCATGTTATTAATTTGCTGTATTAAACTCTGTAGTTATATATATACTAGATATTCTTGCCCGTGCAAAAGCACGAGCCCAAATGTGATCTTAGAATATTGTTGAGACAATATTATTAGGACGTAATGTTGTTCAAGTTATACACTTTCAGTATGAGCGCAGCAAGAATATCATCCACTTTTACGTCATTATGTTAATGAATAGTGGCGTTGTGATGCACTCTTGACGTAAGGAAGTTTATTCTGTACATATTTTAATTCATCTCATGAAAAACATTTAACGCCTTGATGTTCAGAAATTAATCAAGCACACTGTAAATTTTAGTTGACATTAAAAGTATAGACAAAATAAACACAAAATTGTAACTTACAACGGATTGTGATCAATGTAGTTCTCCAAATTTGAATGATACAATATATACACAGAAATATCTATGTTTTAATTAATTAGGATGAGCACATTTACACCGAATACAAATATTCTAAGACTCCAATAAGCAACAACATAGTAGCTCAGCACTACAAGTGCGGCTGAATTCAACCCTATTTCGTAATCCAGGGAGCTGTTGACTAAGGACTTACAAAATGTGTGAAGCAATATTGCATTGCGCTCTTCATGCTCTTTTAGTCATATCCACAGCTCAAGTAAATCATAATATCCAAGGATCCTTTTGCTGCAGCTTCTCTTGCATCAATTGACTGCCTTATTTCAGGCAAGTGTCAACAATGTTCGAGTTGTCCGGTCCTATAGGAATGAAAGAATAAAACATGTGAAATATTTTATGCATCAGTAGTAGAAGACCAATTCTTCCTTTCACATTGGCCTAGATTCAGAGTACATCTTACAAAGTTCAAACATTTCACAAGTAAATACAGATTTGTAGTTCAGCACCTGATAAAAGAAAAACAACAGCTGAGGAGAGATAGCTGCCAATGTTTTAAAAGGCGGAGGCGTGATGCGAGGCGTTTTACCTCTGACGAGGCGAGGCGTAAGCCCCGAGACATGGGGCGTAAGTCCCACGGATCTTTAAATTTTACTAATTTCAAGAATTTTAAGATAGTATAAAATAAAAAATAACTATAAAAATTACATTAAAATCACAAAATTATAATAAACAATCTATTTAAAATATTTATAAATTATAATTCAACCATGAATAATACGAAAAGTGTGACATATATCACAATATGCAGATTAGCTGCAACGTCGTTACAACTCAAACATCAAAAGTAACGTATTCGATACGAAATTTTATACGTACCTCTTAAGGAGTAATGAATCTTGAAAGAATTTCGATATTATAATTTGATCTTTTTTATAAAATACTCCTTTTATTTAATATGCTTTCTATTTGAAAGAGAATTTATATAAACATGAAAAAAAAATATTTAAAAAAATAATTATAAAACAATTATGGACTATTATATAATAAAGACGTAACGAAAGTTAATATAAATATTTTTTAAATGAAAGATTTATTTAAAAATTTAGTATCATGGAAGTCTTAGTGGATAACGTGCAATAATTTTTGTTTTAATTATGACATAAAATAATCTCAACTTAACGATTTATGATTAAGAAAAAAGTAATTTTGGATAGTCAACGATTTATTAAGAAAATTTGTGCATTTACAAGGTTAGTTACACTCAATTATATAAAGTTCTATTAGGCGAGCCCAGTACGCTGGGAGTTGGGCGTGTCCAGAGCATAAGCCCCGACGGCCGAAGCGTAAGCCTCCCGGAACTAAGCCCCCACACATAAGCCCAGGGGCGTTTTATGAGTGCTCCGCCCTGGGGTGATCAGCCCGGGGCGAGTTCCAATTCTACCTTTTAAAACAGAGATAGCTGTCAAAGATGTGAGAATTCAGGTGGTATCCTTCAGTATTTTACTAAACATGGTATGGTCTTCTTTAGTTCTTTGAACTTGCAGGTAATTCTTGTTGAAGAGATAAATGCATTAAAGCTAAATTTTATTGACGTTAGAGCTGTATCCGTGCTATGAAAATATCAATGATGACTGTTATTGGCATTAAAATTGTAGCAATAGTTTGAGAAATGTCAATGGAATAGCCAATATTGAATAATTTTTACATTTAAGATCTAGATGTCCTCAGGCAGAATAGATGACCTCATTGAACTTCACATAGCATGTTTGATATATGTCGTACACTGTGTCAAAAATACATAAAAGGTTTTGGATGCTTGTTTTTAAACTTGTTGCAACCTAATGAATTTGGCTAGTTCAAAACAGTTGATCAACAAAATTGAATAAGAGAAAGTAAAATAAAGTTTCATACTGCTGGAACTATACTGGTATTAGAGCATGCCTATAGGAGCCTCTAGTTTTTACCCATTTGTCTCCTTAAAAATAAATTTATCTTGAATTCAGTATTTGATGAGTGAGAAAATTGAGTTCCAACTAGGGGTGTTCACGGTTCGGGTTGTTCGGTTTTTGATTAAAACCAAAACCAAACTAATTTAATCGGTTTTTAAAATTTTAAAACCAAAACTAAACCAAATTAAATAGAAACCATCGGTTTGACCGCTGTTGGTTTGGTTCGGTTTTTCGGTTCTTAGTAAGCTAATGATAAGTCGATAATATTAAAACAACGCTAGACAACAATCTAAAAATAATTTGTCAAATTTATGCTTTTTATATATTTCTTTGAGAACTGAAAGTTTATTTACATGTTTATATGAAAAGAATGAACAAAAAACAAACTAAAAGTTTGCTTTCTCAAGCAT
>MU677607.1:0-20504 GCA_026770625.1 Nicotiana glauca
TGACAGCTCTTAATAATATAATCAAACCTTATCATAAACTCATAAATGTTGCTAATATTTAGTTTGTACTTTTTTTTCTCATTTTATTTAACTTAAATACATATTAGAAGGTAAAATAATTTTGGCCTAATACATATTTTGCCGACTTAACTTGCATGCAAATTCCTTTGACACATTGCAATTTTACATGTAATATTCTTAACAATCCCTTTTCAATCAAATTAATTTTATTCGTAAGGTAATTTCTTTGCAATTCAAAAAAGAGTATCTTTTTTTTTTTTTTAATAGATGAACTTCTCAATTATTGAAGAATTATTTTTCATAAAATAAATTGTTATACATTTATATTATGCTAAATAATTAAATTCAAGTTTAATATAAATATACACATAATTAATGTTAGCGCATAGTTGGAGCTCGTGCCCCGGGCGACCCTTTTTATATACCTAACTAATGTTAAATGTCTATGAGACTCTAAGTTGAGGATTTGTCATAAACAACATCGTACATGCACAATGTATAAGTAAGGTCTCTATACATACTATTTTTCCTAGATCCAGTAATGGGACTACACTCGTCATTGTTGTTGCCAACCTAGGAAACCATAAGAAAGTGTTCTAACATTAGTATAAGAAACAAAACAACTATTGTTTCTTTTTGCATCTATTAATTTTATCAAAGTTTTCAAACAAATGGAATATCAAAAAAATTTCCTACAACCCCAATGAAGCTATAGTTTTTAGACTTTACATTCACTATATTTATGGGGAAAATCAATTATTAAGGTTTAGAAAAGTAAATTTGCTATTTTGTGAAATTATTCAGTTATTTATTAACTTATTAAAATACCATCTATACAGGAATATAACAAAATTTCGAAATAATGGTCATTCAAGATTTCCTTTTCCAAAATAAAATGATAATTTAATATACAAAATTAATTTAAAATTTAGAAAAAAAAATACAAAAATTAAAGTAAACAAATATATTATGATCAATTTTGGTACTCTAATTTTCCAATTTAGTGATGTTCACGTATTTTGTCTTATTATGATATCTTAAAAAGTTTTATGTTACGGAATATTAATATTAATGTGGAAATTCAATATAACAAATTTGAATTCTACTAAAAATAAGGATGTTATCCTGTAGGATTTCAATACTGTTCTTTTTTTAGTATTTTAAAATGCTATTTACTTTTAAACACCACCGCATTTTCAATTGAATCCTTATAAAATTCACACAAAATTATAAAAGCCAAAGTAGAAACGACTTCAATTTGTTTATCAATTTTTAAACCAAAAAAAAAAACAAATAAAGTTGTTTAAAATTTAAAACTCGTCGGAAAACACTACCCGGGGGGATTACCGGTCCCATTTAGTAGGTGAAGGAGGTATTATTTCTCATGCCTTAAAAGTTAAGGAGGTTTAATGGGAGTTGCTCATTTTTAAAAGTTAAGGCTCATTTTTGTGCCTTCATGCTTTCCGATATCCATCTCGTCAAACCCGAACAACCTGCTCACAGAAGTTTTTACTTTGCTTCTGACTCTGCTCCTTCACTGGCTACTCTTTTCATATTAAATGTTGGGAGTATTTTCTTGCTATATCATCTCTGTAGCGTTTCTCACTTTTTTTTTTGAATTATTTTCCTACTCAAAATATTTCTTCCATTTACTTTTAATTTGTATCTATAATGTGCATATAACACACATGAGCATAGATTGAAAAGCCATGGATGATAACCCAGGGCTCTTTATTTTTCTGCTATCACCATGGATAAGACCCAAAGCTTTCTCTTTTTCTGCTTGTTTTTGAGTATTGAAGTGGGTGCAATCTTTTGTTTGTTTTGTAATTTAGTCTAAGTAGAAACAACTTGAATTCTTATGTAGAGTACCCCAGCAATTTTAAAAAGATAAACTAAGAAGAATACGGGTATGTCAGATGTCTCTCTGACACCATATATATTAGTACTACTTTTCAGAATATTAATTGTGCCCGGACTTTGCCAAAATTACTATAATACACACAAGCAAATATATAATAAAGGATGAAAACATGGGCAAATATGAAACTTCGAAAAAGTGGTACAAAGGTGGGCTAATGGTTGATGAGGTAAGCAAGAGTAATTTCGTCAATGCACTACAAACTTTATACAACAGCTACAGTACAATTACTTTTCGACCAATGATATTGCACACTTTTCATAAAGTTACTGAAATACCCTCTTAATGCCTCATCTAAGAAGTAGGATATGGAAATAGGCTAAAACTGGTCCTAAACTATTCGAATTGGTAAAAAAAATGACCTTCATTCCTATTGAGTCAAAATATTCCCACTGTTACGTTAATGGCTCAATTATGTCCTAATTATTAACGGACTTATTTAAAAAAATAAAAAATATAATGAATATTTATGTGTTACCTTCTTATTGGCCTAAGTATAAACCCTTGCTAAACTAAAAAGTACTAAAAACCACCATAACCTAGGTTTTGATTTACCGGCCACGATTTGAAACCCTAGTAATCCAAACCTGATTTTAAAAGACAATGTAACTTTTTCTCCATTGTCTAGATTCTACAAATAGAAGAATTTGCGCCACTGCAACTACAAAAAATAATAACAAGCTAAGCAAGAAAATGTTGAGTTTGAGAATGGAATAAGTGGGTATGAGAATAAAATTGGGATCTTGACTTAGGAATGAACTCATTAAAAATCAAATGGGTATGGGAAAAAAATTCATTATCTCCTCCTCTCATGGAGATCGGAGAAAAAAGGGGGAGTAGGCAATGAGGTTTGTCCTTTTTTGGGGGAGTTTGAAGAAACCATAGTGGGTATTTTTTTAAAAAAAATTTTGGTAAAGATTTAAATTTAGATCAATGGGATAGTGACACGTGAATATTAATTAAAAATAATTTTTAATAAATCCATTAGTTAATGAGGGCATAAGCGAGGCATAAAGATAATGGTAAGGATATTTTTGGCTCAACAGGTGGACGGCAGGTATTTTTATACCAAACTAGATAATCCAGGGACAATATTAACCCTTTTCCGATTTAAATATAACCTTCATGTAACTTTCTTTTTAAACCATCAAGTCATATAAAAGATATATATAGGTAGTTAGTTGCTATAATAAGTAAATGTGATATGATAATGTAAATTTCTTTACATTACTGATATATATATAATTTAAATTCATTTCTAAATAGTGTTGCAAAAGTTTTATGGAGTCATTAATTACCTTTGGAATTTGGTAAAATTGTTGAGTCTCCGTATTATGATTAATTTCTCCTATTTTTATTCCTTATAATTAATTTAATTTAAAAAGTCAAGTTGGCCCTTCTCCAAACAAAAGAAATACTTTATTATTTTTTTACATTGGGATAAGCTTTATTTACTGTCACGATCCATAATCCCAATCTCAGGGCCGTGATGGCGTCTAATATCTACTTGTTAGGCAAACCGATGTGAAATAATAAAATTACCAATTTTAACAGTTAAAAATACAAAAGTGATATACAACAAGAAATTGAAACCCAGTCTAACACAAAATATTTGATATATATTTCACGTGATGATATCTACTCCAAGAACTTCAGAGTCACAAGTGCACGAGCAATTAAAAGTCTACAAGCAAAGTTTGAAGTAAATACAATTGTTTCAAAAGAAATGAATAGTAAAAGTGGGAAAAGGGAGGGGCTTCAAGGTCTGCGGACACCAACAGATCTGCTTCGAGTCTCCGTATGCAATGATCCGATGTGAGTTACCTCATGCATTGCTGGGACCAATACTAGTATCTGCACAAGAAGTGCAAAAGTTTAGTATGAGTACAACAGACCTAATGTACTCCGTAAGTGTCGAGCCTAGCCTCGACGAAGTAGTAACGAGGCTATGACAAGACACCAACATAAATATACATTCTCAAGTATATATAAAGCAACAATAATAACAGAGAATGATAACGTACAAACTGGGAAGGGACATGGGAAACGGAGAATATATAACAACTACGATAGGTATGAAATCACAAAATAACTATGTAATTTACCAAATCAGGCAAAATTAGTCAAACCAATGATATGAAAGTGACACGGTATCACCCTTTGTATTTTTACTCTTGTCCTCACCATGTAATAATATGAATATAATGGCACGACATTACCCTTCGTGCTTTTACTCTCGCCCTCACCATGTAATAATAAAATAAATAAAATGGCAGGCATCACCCTTCGTGCTTTTACTCTTTTCCTCGCTATGTAATAATGATAATGTAATGCAATGGCACGACATCGCCATTCGTGCTTTTACTCTCTTCCTCACTATATAATAATAATAATATGAATTCGAATAATAAACAATGCGGAGAATAAATTTAACTTCGAATATGGTGCCATATACCAAACTTCAACTTCCAAAAATATTTGTCATAACCCCAATTTCCCTTGTTAGGAGGTCGTGATGGAATCTAGTCTCTAAGGCTAGGTAAGCATAACATTCAGTATAACTTGACAGGAATAATCAACAAGATACTAGAAATAATTCTGTATAACTGATATAAACTCCTGAAAATAGAATCAACAACAGTTCACTCCCAAAGACCGGTGGAACTAAGTCATAACCTCTACAAAATCATACTAGAGTGTCTATTACATCACTGTTTGAAAGGAACATACAATAGTAGTAAAAGTAAAGGAAGATGATCCACCGAGCAGGCATACCTTGAAATCTCCATAAAGCAGCTAACAGATAATCACTAACGATTGGCACGAGAAGACGTATCTAGATCTCCACAAAAAGATGTGCAGAAGCATAGTATGAGTACATCACAATGGTACCCAGTAAATATCAAGTCTAACCTCAGTAGAGTAATGACAAGGAAAGGTCAAGACACCTACTACGATATACATAAATTGTATGAAAACGTAATAAGGATAAATATTAGAAAGCGGAGAAATAACTGATACAAAACAGTTAACAACATAAACTAATACTGGAATTGTAAACACGAAAATAACATAAAAAATATCAGTTAATGAGAACCACATTGATCATATACAGATAATAGCTGACAAAAGAAAACAAGTGAGAACCATAATGAGGTACCACCTCATGCACAATAAGAATCATCATAGAGAGACCGCCTTGTGTGTGCGTGTGTGTATATATATATATACCAAGAATCACAATCGAGGTACCTCCTCGTATTTCTAATACACAATCTCAATCACAATATTTCCTTATACCGTTGCGTGAGCCTTACATTTGAAATAGGTTTTAAAAATAATTTTTTTGAAATAGATGCATGCACTTTAGCCCACCTTATAATGCCACTTGGCTTCACGTAGGTCCCCTTACAAGCAACACACACATAAGTCCCACTTTATACCGCCATATGCACATTTACCCCAAGCTTTATACCGCCGCATGCACGTCAATATTACATCACACTAACAATTCGCACCACAAGTGCCCATATATCACAACTTGCCAACAATCAATAATATTAAAGTTTCCACAACAATAGCCCATGGCTCCAGCGCAACGGGTGCAAGAATATCAACAACAACAATGAATGTAAAATGCTCAACAAGGAAGATATTTCAACAATCATAATTTGCCTCAATGTGATAACGGATTTCATAACTTCAATGCCAATAACTCAATAATGAGATAATGTATAACCATGATATCAAATAAGAGTAACTCACTATAAAAGAGATATCGTATAACAATGACTTTAAATAATGGAGATCAACAATGAAAGAGATAACATGAACAGTAACTTCAAGTAATGATAATCAACAATGAAAGAGATAGCACTAACAATAACTTCGAATAATGAAAATCAACAACGAAATAGATGGCATGTAAAAAAAATAGAGGCAACAAGTTCAACTAAATCATGAGAGCAATTTTTCAATTAGGATGAAGCATAAGTGTTAACGAAATCATTTAAGGCATGTAAGAATAGACTAACACAAGTAAGAATAGATTGAATATGAGAAGTTAGAACATGATACGACAATTCAATTAAACCATGAAAAGAGTCTAAGTAGCCTAAACCGGTCAAATACCACGTACAACCCATGTACCCAATTATCACCTTGCGTACACGAATTTCACATAGCACGAATGGATCAACCAATACCAATCCCAAGGGATAATTCCCTCACACAAATTTAGGCAAGATACTTACTTCAACTAGGTTAACTCTATCCTCGAAAATAGCTTTTCCCCTAAAATTCACCTCTACACGGCTCAAATCTAACCAAAATCAACTTAATATCATCAAACTATGCAAGAGAAATCAATTATAATAGAAAAAGCTATGATGTTTATACTTTTTCTAAAATGTCAATAAATGTCAACTCGGGACTTGCCTGGTCAAAAAGCGGGTCCAATGGTAGATTATGTCTACCCATGACCTCAACTCTATCCAATGTACCAGCATATTACATGCAATATACTATGCTTCCCCCTAAATCTCTTAAGATAATTGACCAAATTTAAAGAAATTTTCTTTGGAGTACAACTGACCATAGAAAAATACTTTACCTAGTCAATTGGGATATGGTTACTAGACCAAAACAAGATGGGGGTTTAGGGCTAAAGAAAGCTCGTTCGAAAAACCTAACCCTATTAACTAGCCTAGCATGGAGATTAGCTAACAACACCACCAATTTATGGGCAATTACGCTTCTTAAAAAGTACTCTCATAAGCCAAATGATAATGGCCCCTCATTTGAAAAAAAATATTAAGGGGTGTGGAATATGCCAAAAAGGTATGACTTGGTCAATTGTCACGACCCAATTCCCACCTCGTCGTGATGGCACCTCTTGTGAAGACAAGGCCAGCCAACATAGTATTTACACCTTCTCTTTAACAATCATTAACATGAACAAGTCTAAAGCATGGATAATATAACAATTAATGCAGAATAACAGTGATAACAAGGATACCATCCCAAATCCAGCCCGCAATCGGGGTGTCACAAGTCATGAGCTACTACAGAGTTTATATGAAATACTACAAGTCTGTATATAAGAACATAGTCCAAAGATAAATGAAATACAGATGATAAGGAAGAAACGGGGCTGTGGACGTCGACAGCTACCTCATCTCTCCGAATCCGCCTGGTCTGGAAGGAAAATCAACGCTCAGGAACGAACTCAGCTATGCCTGTATCTGCACACATGGTGCATGGAGTAATGTGAGTACTCCGACCCAGTGAGTAATATAAATATATAACGACTGAGAACATAGAATCCCATAAAGGAACAAGTAATGCTATCCTAAGCGGTAAAAATCCGATAACAGTAAAACCAGTGAAATATAGTAAGAAATTCTCTTTGAAAACGGTTAAAACAATTACTCTCAATCCATAAGAAATGCTCAGAAACCTGCCCCTCGGGAGCAATATCAAACTCTCAGCTCAGTGCCTGCCCCGTGGGCTTAGTATCAATCACACAGTACAACATCAGCCCCTCGGGCTCACTCTCAATCACATGGGTACCCGCGCTCACTGTGGGTGTGCAGACTGCGGAGGGGCTCCTTCAGCCCAAGCGCGATCAATAAGGCCTGAAAGCTTGAACAATATCAATGCGAGGCCTCAAAGCCTGCTCATAATACATTCGAGGCCTGAAAGCCTCCTCACATAACACTCGAGGCCTGAAAGCCTCCCCACCAATCACTCGAGGCCTAAAAGCCTCCTCACCAATTACTCGAGGCCTGAAATCCTCCTCACATCACTCATCATGCCCTCACATATGGCCCTCGGCCTGTATCAGTCCAAAATAGTCAAAAGCCCATCGGGCATCAATAAAACAAATATACTCAGCTCAAACAATAGTTCAAATATCAGTTAAAACTCCAAGTTTGAGTAAAATATAGCTAAGTTCATGAAACAGTGTAAATCACATGGACTGAGTTCAAATAATATTTCAAATAGTGAGGGAAAACAGCGATAATAGTTCATAAAGAGTTCAAACAATCGGCAATAAGCCCCAAATATGGCAACAAGCCCAAATCATAGTGAAAGAAACAACAAGTCATAGCTAGTACGAGGTAAAATATCATTCGGAATGGACTAAGTCACAGTCCCCAATAGTAAATGACTCCGCGCTCGTCATTGAACGCGTGTCTCATCTCAACACAGCACCAAGTTGTGCAAATCCGGGGCCTCAAGCCCTCAGGACATCATTTAAAGTCATTACTCATCTCTAGCCAGCCAAAAGTCTAGCTCGCTAAGCCTTTTCCCCTCGAATCGACCTCCTTGTGCATCGAATCTGATCAAAACCACAAGGAATATGTCACAATAGGCTAATGAATCATAACCCAATCGAAAAGACCCGAAAGATATCAAAAATCATGAAGTTGGCAAAACCCGAGCCCCAGGCCCACTTCTCAAAAAATTACGAAATTCACATCACCGGACTCCTCATCTTGCCACGAGTCCATACATATCAAATTTATCAAAATCGGAGCCTAAATGCCCCCTAAAATCCCAAATTTTTATTTCAAAACCAAGCCATAGTTCTTCCAATTTTTACCCAATTTTTCCAAGAATTAAAGGTTGATTCTTCAATAAAATGATGTTTCTAGGCCATAGGACTTACCTCCAATCAATTACCAGTCAAAAATCTCTAAAACTCCATCAAAAGCTCTCAAGCTCGCTCAACCATGGAGAAAAATACATAACCCTTGCGGATGAAAAATGAATATAAACCCCTACTGGCCTTCAGGGGTTTCCGCTTCTGCGATCCCCAAGATCGCTTCCGCGTGACCGCTTCTGCGGTCCTTGTCCACTTAAGCGGAACCTCATTAAATCTCAGAGGCCGCTTTTGCGACTCATATTCCCGCTTCTGCGGAAATTTCACCCCAGGCCTAAACCGCTTCTGCGGCGAGCTTTCCGCTCATGTGGATCCGCTTTTGCGAATACCTTTCCGCCTCTGCGGAACCTGCTCAGCCTCACCCTCTTTCGCACCTGCGATGGCTCCTCCGCTTCCGCGCAGCCGCATCTGCAGTCTCCTTTCCGCAGATGCGGAAATACCTGCTGCAACCAAGAATCTGCAATTTCCAACTTCAAATTTCTTCCGTTTAACCACTCGAAATCACCCCGAGGCCCCCAGGACCTCAACCAAAGGCACCAACATATCCCAAAACATCATACAAACTTGTTCCAATTATCAAAACACCTCAAACAACACTAAAATCGTCAATTCACATCGGATTCAAGCCTAATTTTCTTCAAAATTTCCGAAACACACATTCGATCAAAACCCCAACCAAAACTCATCCGAAGGACCTGAAATTTTGCGTACACATCCAAAATCACCTAACGGAACTATTGCAACTCTTGGAATTCCTTTTTGACTCCCGAATCAAAATCTCACCTGCCAACCGGAATTCGCCAAAATAATAATTTCACCAATTCAAGCCTAGTTCTACACTGGACCTCCAAAACCAATTCCGATCACCCTTCTAAGTCACAAATCATCCCCCGAAGCTAACCGAATCACCGAAATTCATATCCGAGCCCTCTAACTAAATAGTCAACTTCCGGTTGACTTTTTCAAAACCAGCTTTCCTTGAAGAGACTAAATGTCTCATTTCCATCTAAAACCAATCCAATTCAACTCGATCACCTCAAATACCGATAATGAAGCATAAAGAAATATAATATGGGGGAAACGGGGCGGTAACTCACGTGACGACGGGCCGAGTCGTCACATTCTCTCCAACTAAAACAAATACTCGTCCTCGAGCAGGTCAAGAAACATACTTGGAGACTCAAACAAGTGAGGATATCTGCTCCACATCTCCCGCTCGGTCTCCCAAGTAGCCTCCTCCACGGGCCGACCTCTCCACTGCACCTTCATTGAAGCTATATCCTTTGACCTCAACTTTCGAACCTGACGACCCAAAATAGCCACTGGCTCTACTTTATATGTCAAATCATCATCCAACTGAACGGTGATGAAGTCAAAAACATGAGACGGGTCCCCAACATACTTCCGGAGCATAGATACATGAAATACCAGATGCACGCTAGACAAGCTGGGTGGCAAAGCAAGCTCATAAGCCACCTCCCTAATTCACCTAAGTATCTCAAAAGGCCCAATGAACCTCGGACTCAGCTTCCCTTTCTTTCCGAACTGCATAACACCCTTCATGGGCGAAACCTTCAGCAAGGCCTTTTCACCTACCATATAAGACACATCCCGAACCTTCCGACCCGCTTAACTCTTCTAACGCGACTATGCTGTACGAAGCCTCTCCTGAATCAACTTCACCTTCTCTACGGCATCCTGAACCATCTCTGTCCCCAATAATCTAGCCTCGTCGGGCTCGAACCATCCAACAGGAGATCTACACCGCCTCATACGGAGCCATCTGAATGCTCGAATGATAGCTGTTGTTGTAGGCAAACTCTGTAAGAGGCAAAAACTCATCCCATGAACCCCCAAAATCAATAACACAGGCACGCAACATATCCTCCAATATTTGAATAGTGTGCTCGGACTTCCCGTCCGTCTGAGGATGTAATGCTGTTCTCAACTCTACTTGCGTACCCAACTCCTGCTGAAATACTCTCCAGAACTGAGTACCCCTATCTGAGATAATAGATACTGGAACCCCATGCAATCGGACGATCCCCCGGATGAAGATCCTTGCCAGCCGCTCCGAAGAATAAGTAGTACATACTGGAATGAAGTGCGCGGACTTGGTCAGCCGATCCACAATCACCCAAACTGAATCAAACTTTCTCAAGGTCCGAGGGAGCCCACTCACAAAGTCCATAGTAATCGTCTCCCATTTCCACTCAGGAATAACCATACGCTGAAGAACACCGCCCGGTCTCTGATGCTCGTACTTGACCTGCTGACAGTTGAGACATCGAGCTACATACCCCACAATATCCTTCTTTATCCTCATCCACCAATAGTGCTGTCTCAAATCCTGATACATCTTCGCGGCACCTGGATGGATAGAATACCGCGAGCTGTGGGCCTTCTCCAATATCAAATCCCGGAGCCCATCCACATTAGGCACGCAAATCCGGCCTTGCATCCTCAACACACCATCACTATCAATAGTCACCTCCCTGGCATCATCATGCTGAACCCTGTCCTTAAGGACAAACAAATGTGGATCATCATACTGGCGCTCTCTGATGCGGTCATACAAGGAAGACCCATAAACAACGCAAGCCAACACCCGACTAGGATCTGAAATGTCTAACCTCACCATCCGATTTGCCAAAGCCTGGACATCAACTACAAAGGGCCTCTCCCCAACTGGAATGTACGCCAAGCTACCCATACTAACCGCCTTCGGCTCAAAGCATTGGCCACCACATTGGCCTTCCCCGAGTGATACAAAATGGTAATATCATAGTCCTTGAGTAACTCAAGCCACCTCCGCTGCCTCAAATTAAGATCCTTCTATTTGACCAAATGCTGGAGGCTGCGATGATCAGTATACACCTCACAAGATACGCCATATAAGTGGTGCCTCCAAATCTTCAAGGCATGAGCTATAGCAGCCAACTCCAAATCATGTACATGGTAGTTCTTCTCATGAGGCTTCAACTGATGAGAAGCATATGCAATAACTCTACCCTCCTGTATCAACACACATTCGATCCCAACTCTCGAAGCATCACAATACACAGTGTAAGAACCTGAAGCTGATGGCAATACCAACACTGGAGCCGTGGTCAAAGTTGTCTTGAGCTTCTGAAAGCTCTCCTCGCACTCATCCGACCACACAAATAGGGCACTCTTCTGGGTCAACTTGGTCAAGGGCGATGCAATGGAAGAAAATCCTTGAACAAACCGACGATAATACCTTGCCAACCCAAGGAAACTAAGAAACTCCGTGGTTAAGGTCGGTCTAGGCCAACTCTACACCGCCTCTATCTTCTTTGGATCAACCTGAATACTATCACTGGACACCACGTGCCCCAGGAAAGCCACAGAACCAAGCCAGAACTCACACTTGGAGAACTTTGCATAAAGTTTCTCCTCCCTCAACCTCTGTAATACCACCCTCAAGTGCTGAGTGTGCTCCTCCTGGCTACGCGAATACACCAATATATCATCAATAAAAACAATCACAAATGACTCTAGATACGACCGAAATACACTATTCATCAAGTACATGAACGCGGCTGGGGCATTAGTCAGCCCAAAAGACATAACCAGAAACTCATAATGCCCATATCTAGTCCTGAAGGCAGTCTTCGCAATATCCGAATCCCTGATCTTCAGCTGGTGGTAGCCTGAACGAAGATCAATCTTAGAGAATACCCTTGCCCCCTAGAGCTGGTCAAACAAATCATCAAAACGCGGTAGTGGATACTTGTTCTTCACTGTCAGTTTGTTCAGTTGCCTGTAATCAATGCACATTCTCATTGTGCCATCCTTCTTCTTCACAAACAGGACCAGTGCACCCCACGGTGACATACTAAGACGAATAAACCCCTTATCTAGGAGTTCCTGAAGCTGCTCCTTCAACTCCTTTAACTCTGCTGGTTCCATACGATAAGGAGGAATAAAGATGGGATGAGTGCCCGGCACCAGATCAATACCGAAATCAATGTCCCTGTCCGGTGGCATGCCCGGCAGGTTTGCTGGAAACACATCAGGGAAGTCCCTCACAATGGGAACAGAATCAAGACTAGGAGTCTCAGCTCCAACATCTCTCACAAAAGCCAAATACGATAGGCAACCCTTCCCAACCATCCGCTGGGCGTTTAGGAAAGAAATTACCCTGCTGGGAACATAGTCAGTCATACCACGCCACTCAATCCTCGGAACACCAGGTATGGCCAATTTGACTGTCTTAGCATGACAGTCTAAAATAGCATGGCACGGAGATAGCCAATCCATGCCCAGAATAACATCAAAGTCAATCATGCTCAACAGCAACAAGTCAACTCGGGTCTCCAGACCCTTAATAGTCACTAAACACGATCGATACACATGGTCTACCACAATAGTATCGCCCACCGGGGTGGATACATGAACAGGTAACGCAAGACACCCCCGGGTCATACCCAAATGATGAGCAAAATAAGAAGACACAAAGGAATAGGTAGATCCGGGATCAAATAAAACTGAGGCATCCCTGTGGCAGACTAAAATAATACCTGTGATAACCGCATCTGAAGCAATAGCATCTGACCGGCCCTGAAGAGCATAGAAGCGAGCCTGACCACCACTCGATCGGCCTCCCCCTCTGGGGTGACCCCTAGCTTCCTGAACCTTACCCCTACCTGGCGGGACGGGTGCTGAAAAAGATGGTCCAGAAGATGAGGGCTGACCCCTCTGCTGAGACTGACTACCACGAAGCCGAGGACACTTCCTCCACATGTGCCCAAACTCCCTGCACTCAAAACAGCTCCCGGGTGCTGGAGAATGGGACTGAAGGGAACCCCGCGCACCATAGTGACTGGCTGACGCACTCGGTCTGGAGGAACCCTGAATAGATGGAGCTCGCGATAAACCCTGTGCCGGAAGAGTGCTAAGAGATGGCTGACTCTGCTGATAACCCTGATGACCCCGACCGGAAGATGACCCACGATACTCAGAGCGGGCTGACAGAGCGGGCCTAAATGAACGACCTCTTCCCTGCTAGAACTGACCCCTAGACGGAGCACTACTAAAGCTACCAGAACCTTGAGGCTTTTTGGCCTCCCTCTTCTCTCTGTCCTGACGGGGAGCCATCTCAATGTCACGAGCAATATCAACTGCCTCCTCAAAGGAAATACCCAAAACTCTCTCTCGAGTCATCGGAACACGAAGGTGATAGTTAAGTCCATCTACAAACCTCTTGATCCTTTCTCTGTCGGTTGGAACTATCCAGGAGGCATGACAGGCTAACTCAAAAAATCTAGCCTCATACTGGGTCACAGTCATGTCCCTCTGTCGAAGCCACTCGAACTGCCTACGCAGCTCCTCTCTCTGAGACTGTGGTACCCACTTCTCCAAAAAGATAGTGGAGAACTCTTGCCATGAAAAAGGCGATGCACCTGCTGGCCTATGCCACTCATATGCCTCCCACCATATGAAGGCAGCCCCAGTGAACTGAAATGCGATGAATGCTACTCCACTAGACTTCATAATCCCTACCGTCCGAAGCATATGCTGACACTTGTCAAGAAATCCCTGGGCATCCTCGCCCTGAGCACCACTGAAAACTGGAGGCTGGAGCCTAATGAACCTCTCGAGAAGACGCTGCTCATTGTCTGGCATCGCTGGAACCACAAAATCCTGAACTGGTACGACCGGCTGAGCTGGAGCTGCTCCCGGTGTCTGTAAGCCCTGCACCACATGCTCAGGTGTGCGAGCAGCGGGGGTATGACTGCCTCCCCCTACCTGAGAAGTAGCTGCTGTAGTAGTGGTTGAAACTACCTGGGCTAGGCCAGTGCAAACTGATAGTATTTGAGCCAAGGTCTCCTGGAGACCCGGAATCACAATGGGCACTGCCGGTGCCTGAACAGGTGCTGCTGGAATGTCTACAGGTGGGGCCTGATCCTGAGCCGGGGCAACTGGTGGAGCAACAGGTACTGCCCTCGCAGCTCTGCCTCTACCACGACCACGACCGCGTCCACAACCTCTAGTGCCCTCAGTAAGTGGTGCCGGTGGTCGTCCGTCCTGTCCTGTAGCGCGGGTCCTCGCCATCTGCGAGAGAATAGAACACAAAAGTTTAGTTCTCAGATCAATAAAGTCGCACGATAAGAATTTCAAGAATGTGAAGATTTCCTAAGGGTTCTGCAGCCTCTCGAGGATAAATATAGATGTCTCCGTACCAATCCGCGAGACTCTACTAAACCTGCTCATGACTCATGAGACCTAGTAACATAGGCTATGATACCAACTTGTCACGACCCAATTCCCACCTGGTCGTGATGGCGCCTCTCGTGAAGACAAGACCAGCCAACATAGTATTTATACCTTCTCTTTAACAATCATTAACATGAACAAGTCTAAAGCATGGATAATATAACCATTAATGCGGAATAACAGTGACAACAAGGATATCATCCCAAATCCCACAATCGGGGTGTCACAAGTCATGAGCTACTATAGAGTTTTAACTGAAATACTACAAGTCTGTATCTAAGAACATAGTCCGAAGATAAATGAAATACAGATGATAAGGAAGAAACGGGGCTGTGGACGTCGACAACTACCTCGTCTCTCCGGATCCGCCTGGTCTGGAAGGAAAATCAGCGCTTAGGAACGAACTCAGCTATACCTGTATCTGCACACATGATGCAGGGAGTAATGTGAGTACTCCGACCCAGTGAGTAATAAAAATAAATAACGATTGAGAACATAGAATCCCATAAAGGCACAAGTAATGCTATCCCAAGCGGTAAAAATCCGAAAAATAGTAAACCCAGTGAAATATAGTAAGAAATTCTCTTCGAAAATGGTTAAAACAATTACTCTCAATCCATAAGAAATGCTCAAAAACCTGCGCCTCGGGCGTAATATCAAACTCTCAGCTCAGTGCCTGCCCCGCGAGCTTAGTATCAATCACATAGTACAACATCAGCCCCTCGGGCTCACTCTCAATCACATGGGTACCCGCGCTCACTGTGGGTGTGCAGACTGCGGAGCGGCTTCTTTAGCCCAAGCGCTATCAATGAGGCCTGAAAGACTGAACAATATCAATGCGAGGCTTGAAAGCCTGCTCATAATACACTCGAGGCCTGAAAGCCTCCTCACATAACACTCGAGGCCTGAAAGCCTCCTCACCAATCACTCGAGGCCTGAAAGCCCCCTCACCAATCACTCGAGGCCTGAAAGCCTCCTCACATCACTCATCATGCCCTCACATATGGCCCTCGGCCTGTATCAGTCCAAAATAGTCAAAAGCCCCTCGGGCATCAGTAAAACAAATATACTCAGCTCAAATAATAGTTCAAATATCAGTTAAAACTCCAAGTTTGAGTAAAATATAGCTGAGTTCATGAAATAGTGTAAATCACATGGACTGAGTTCAAATAATATTTCAAATAGTGAGGGAAAATAGTGATCATAGTTCATAAAGAGTTCAAACAGTCGGCAATAAGCCCCAAATATGGCAACACGCCCAAATCATAGTGAAAAAACAACAAGTCATAGCTAGTATGCGGTAAAATATCATCCGGACTGGACCAAGTCACAGTCCCCAATAGTAAATGACTCTGCACTCGTCATTGAACGCGTGTCTCATCTCAACACAGCACCAAGTTGTGCAAATCCGGGGCCTCAAGCCCTCAGGACATCATTTAAAGTCATTACTCACCTCTAGCCGGCCAAGAGTCTAGCTCCCTAAGCCTTTTCCCCTCGAATCGACCTCCTTGCCCATCGAATCTGATCAAAATCACAAGGAATACGTCACAATAGGCTAATGAATCATAACCCAATCAAAATAACTCGAAAGATATCAAAAATCACGAAGTTGGCAAAACCTGAGCCCCGAGCCCACTTCTCGAAAAATTACGAAATTCACATCACCGGACTCCTCGTCTCGCCACGAGTCCATACATATCAATTTTATCAAAATCGGATCTCAAATGCCCCCTCAAATCCCAAATATTCATTTTAAAACCAAGCCCTAGTTTTTCCAATTTTTACCCAATTTTTCCAAGAATTAAAGGTTGATTCTTCAATAAAATGATATTTCTAGGCCATAGGACCTACCTCCAATCGATTCCCAGTCAATACTCTCTAAAACTCTGTCAAAAGCTCTCAAGCTCGCTCAACCATGGAGAAAAATACATAACCCTCGCAGATGAAAAATGAATATAAACCCCTACTGGCCTTCAGGGGTTTCCGCTTCTGCGGTCCACACGATCACTTCCGCGTGACCACTTCTGCGGTACTTGTCCGCTTAAGCGGAACCTCATTAAATCTCGGAGGCCGCTTCTGCGACTCATATTCCCGCTTCTGCGGAAATTTCACCCCAGGCCCAAACCGCTTCTACAATGAGCTTTCTATTCATGCGGATCCACTTTTGCGAATACCTTTTCGCCTTTACGGAACCTGCTCAGCCTCACCCTCTTTCGCACCAGCGATGGCTCCTCCGCTTCCGCGCAGCCGCATCTGCGGTCTCCTCTCCGCAGATGCGGAAATACCTGCTGCAACCAAGAATTAGCAATTTTCAACTTCAATTTTCTTCCGTTTAACCACCTGAAATCACCCCGAGGTCTCCTGGACCTCAACCAAAGACACCATCATATCCCAAAATATCATACGAACTTGTTTCAATCATCAAAACACCTCAAACAACACTAAAATTGTCAATTCACATTGGATTCAAGCCTAAGTTTCTTCAAAACTTCCGAAACACACATTTGATCGAAACCCCAACCAAAACTCCTCCGAAGGAACTGAAATTTTGCACACACATCCAAAATCACCTAACGGAACTATTGTAATTCTCGAAATTCCATTCTGACCCCCGGATCAAAATCTCACCTACCAACCGGAATTCGCCAAAAAACTAACTTCACCAATTCAAGCCTAATTCTACACCGGACCTCCAAAACCAATTCTGATCGCCCTTCTAAGTCACAAATCATCCCCCGAAGCTAACCGAATCACCGAAATTCATATCCGAGCCCTCTAACCAAATAATCAACTTCCGGTTGATTTTTCCAAATAAACTTTCCTTGAAGAGACTAAATATCTCATTTCCATCCAATCCAATTCAACTTGATCACCTCAAATACCGATAATGAAGCATAGAGAAATATAATATGGGGAAACAGGGCGGTAAATCACGTGACGACGGGACGGATCGTCACATCAATACATAATTTCTCCGCTCTTAATCTATAGGAAAATAGATGGATCCCCAACTCAAACACCCTTAGAAGCTATGTCATTGGTCCCCTAACCAAAGAGGAAAACTTCCTTAGGATATGTGATGTTAGATCCGAAAATAGGTGGAACTTGTAAAAAGTTTTCTTTGTTATCCCGGAGGATATAACAACTAATATCCTGTCAACATTCATCCCTAATGATAACAGTGAGGACCCGATATCCTGGGATAATAACCCTAATGGTCTTTTCATTACTAAATCTTGCTACGAACTATTTGTAAAAAAAATCCACCCCGAGACAAAAATCAAATGGGTTTGGATTCTTGCAATTCCCTAACAAAATCAAGTACTTCATGTGGCTTTGCAACCTCAATAGACTTCCATGCAGAAAATATTTATCCCACATAGGCTTGAATATAGATAAGAAGTGCACAATTTGTTGTAAGGAATTAGAATCTCTGATGCACATTTTCCTCACCTGTCCTCAAGTCCATAACATATGGCACAAACTAGGCATTAATACTAATAAATTCCAGCCTCTATGCCAGAACTGGCTCCAATCTCTCCAGTTGGAAATTCCAAGTAAAAACATAACTTGGAATACCTTGTTTCCATTTGTAATTTGAAAACTGGCTTACTAGGAATAATAACAATATAAACAACTCTACTATCCCTTTGTCCCTTCGTAAGATCATTAATCAATCAATTGAATATACTCTTCTAACTGATAGAGAATCTAATTGGGATAGAAAAATCAACTTAACAATCAACTGGATTAAACCCCCTAGGGACTGGTTTAAGCTCAATATAGACTGTGCTTGTAAAAAGAAAAAAGGTATTGGAGGCATTGGAGGGGTAATAAGGAATCTACAAGGTGACTGGCTAATAGGCTTTTCTTCCAAAATTATCCCAAAGAACCCGGTCCATGCAGAGCTAATGGCACTATACGAAGGGCTTTGTATAGCAAACAACAGAAAGCTATTTCCTTTGGAAATCGAGGCTGATGCTACACAGGTAATGTCTTTTATTAACGATGGTTATAAAACTTATGAATCTATTATTAATTCATGCAGGTTGCTTCCGGCACAAATGGGCACCGTAAAAATGCATCACATCTTCAGGCAGGAAAATGAAGTAGCCCATACCCTAGCAAAGCATGCGACAACCAACTTAGTATTAAATAAATTAGAATTTTGGTTGTTTCCCCACCTTTTGTTCTGGCCAGGATGCTGGCAGACAAGGGTGGTAAGGGTATTGTCAAAATTATTTCCTTTAACTGCTGTAGAATCCTTGCTACTCTAAGTAATTCTCATGCCATGCATGGAATACCATCTATCAATGATCCTCAGGATCATAACTACTGATGTAATACTTAATGTTTTGGTTTTAATAGAATAAATATCTTTCCGTTCAAAAAAAACTGTGCAGCAATCACATTGTCGTCCTCGGGGTTGTCAGAATGTTGGAGCGAGAATTTCTGCCTTGTCCCGTTGCTACTTGTCGATTAGGGTGGATTAGCTTTCCCTTTTTTTAAAAGCTTAATGGTAGTTCGCACTAATTTCATTTTTAGCTGAGATCACGCGACCTATTTCATCCACTTGAAAGTTGAAAATCAAGTAAAGGTTGCTAAGGCTTTCTAATAGATTCGTTTGTTTCTCGTGGGGAGGGGAGAAGTTCTATAATTTAGCTAAAGATAGAGAGACACAGGAGAATGTCGCTATGGTGTTATCAAGATAAAGGCCGGTGAAAATGAGCACGTTTGACATATATTACTTGTGCTAGGACAATGAACTTGAACAAAGGACATTAGTTCATCAATGTGATGGGAATTGCTAAAATGGGAGAAACCAATTTTTGAGTGATGTTTATGTTTCTATGTTTATCGTCGAAATCGTGAGTACTAAAACGACAACCTTGACCCTACAATTAACTTAAGAGTACCAAGGGGAGTTCACTTTTTTATGGCAAGTGATTGGTAATAAAAACTCAACGTGGACCTAAACACAGTACTTGAAGATGTCCTTTTGCCTGCTTACATATGCTCATATTCTAAATTGTGCACATGATTGCTGTGCAACTGTTGGTAGTAGTTGTCTCCAAGACGGCTGCACCCTGCCGTCGTCTCGCAGATTTAAATATAACTTTCGTATAACTTTCTTTTTACATCATCGGGTTTTCATATATATTTTACCCATCCATCTTACACTCAAATCCCTCTTACACACTTGTTAAATACGGGAATAGTATTACACACCAAAATTTTTAAAAGTATGTCAATTATACACCTCTTTTGTCATGTGTCACGCGCGTGTAATACACATAAAAGATGCGCGTGAAAACTAAAAAATTCATCTGAAATTAAGTTTTTTTTTCTTCCATTTTTTAACTATTTCCTTTTTAAATTATAGAAAAACAAACAAACCCATGTCTTCTTCCGCAACGCCAAATCCCAGCGCCCCCCCCCCCCAATCGTTCTTCTTCTTCCCCAATCCCTATCTTGTTTTTGTCTATCGCTCATGTTTTACCTCTCCAATCCCCATGACTAAGAAGAAAAAGAAAAAGAAGAAGAAAATGGGAGCTATTGGGTCTTGTAAAAATCATAATTATTGACCTTTTGATAAAGCTTGAAAATTTAATCGGGTCTTGTTGATTTTGGTATTCCATGACCTAGAAAATTAAT
>MU677614.1:6773-24925 GCA_026770625.1 Nicotiana glauca
TTATATTAGCGTATTCTCCTATTATTGTATATCTCCGTACAGGTTGTTTGTGGTAGGTCCTGTCTAGCCTCGTCACTACCTCGCTGGGTTAGGCCAGGCACTTACCAGCACATGGGGTCAGTTGTGTTGATGCTACACTTCTGTGCCTTTTTGTGCACAGATCAGGACGCATCTTACGGACCGCCGCAGCAGTTCTAGACCGGGAGCCGACCTTCAGTCCAGAGACTCTTAGGTAGCTTAACTGACGTCCGCGGGCTCGGAGTCTCATCTATGTTATTTTAGTTTGTTTATTTGTATCGAGATAGACTCTTGTGTATTTTCCTTCAGACTGATGTTTTTAGTACTCCTTAGTAGTCCATGAGTGGTGACACCAGATACTGGGTAGAGATATATTTTAAACTTCCGCATTATGATATTGTTTTTGTTAAAAGTCTTCCGCATATTTTTAAGTATTTATTTCAGTTTATCATATTGTTCTAGATAAAAACTTTGTGAAATATTTAAATAGTTGTCTTGCATAGCTCCGTCAGTAAGCGCCATCACGACCCCGGTGGTGGGAAATTCGGGTCGTGACACCTATGGGGTCCTTACCATGAATGTACACATGACAAGTATAAATACTTTATCACTATTGTTGATGATTTCGGTAGGTCCACTTGGACTCATCTGCTAACATGCCCCTCCAAACTATCCAAGCTTTTGTTTCCCTAGTTTAAAATCAATTTAAAACCTCCATTAAGTCCATAAGATCTGATAATGGACTAGAATTTGTTAACACTGAAACTGAATCATTTTTTCAATCTAAAGGGATCATTCACCAAAAGAGTTGCCCTTATACTCCTCAACAAAATGGAGTAGTAGAGAGAAAACATAGATATCTCCTTGAAACAGCCAGAGCCTTGTTATTTCAGTCAAAACTACCTTTAAAGTACTGGGGAGAATGCATCCCGACAGCTACCTACATTATAAATAGATTGCCTACCACCTATCTCAAAAACAAATCTCCTTTTGAAATATTGTACAATAAGAAACCAGATTATTCTCAATTAAGAAGCTTTGGTTGCCTTTGTTTCCCAACAGTGCCAAAAGCTTACAGAGATAAATTTGAGCCAAGAAAAACATCCCATATTTTTGTAGGGTATCCTTTTGGAATAAATGGTTACAAAGTGTTAAACTTAGCCACCAAAAGAATCCATATCTCCAAAGATGTAGTATTCCATGTATTTGTTTTCCCCTTCACTCTCAATTCCCAATCTCCTTCTCTTCCTTCAATTTTTCATCCTTCTCCTCTCAATCCCACAGTTGAGACCAATATAAAATTACCCTCAGAAGGACTTGTGAGTGATCAAAGAGATGCATACACACCCAATGCTATGTCACCTTCTTCTTCCACTGATCCTTCTACTGATCATGTACATTTTTCACCTTCACTTGTCTCTGCAGGCTCATCACCAGTACAGAATCCTCCCATTCCACATATCTCCAACTCACCTCCAATAGAGCAGCACACTCCTGATTCAATTCCACCTTTGAAGAGGTCATTGAGAGAACATAAAACACCCACATACTTGAAAGATTACATATACTCTGTGCATCATGATGAAACAACTGCACCTAAACATTCTATTTTTTCTCTGAATACATTATTCTCTAAACATCATTACATTTCTGCTAACACTCTAGTCTATGATAGTCAGTTTTTGGTGAGTAGCATATGCAATGATAGTGAACCATTTTGTTTTGAGGAAGCTGCCATCAATCCTGCTGGGCAAGCAGCTATGGCTCAGGAATTTGAGGCCCTTTATGCCAATGACACATGGACCTTGGTACCACTGGCCCCTGGGAAGAAGGCAATTGGATGCAGATGGTTGTACAAAGTGAAGCATAAAGCAGATGGATCCATTGAGAGATTCAAAGCTAGATTAGTGATGAAAGGTTACACACAACAGGTAGAAGTGGATTACATAGAGACCTTCTCTCTTGTGGTAAAGATGACTACAGTCAGGACCCTAATTGCAGTTGCAGTAAAGAGTGGGTGGAACATCTTTCAACTGGATGTAAACAATGCATTTCTTCATGGTGATTTGCATGAAGAAGTGTACATGGAAGTCCCTCCTAGACTTTTGGTGACAACCAAGGCTTGGTTTGTAAATTGAATAAGTCTTTATATGGGTTGAAGCAGGCAAGCAGACAATGGTATGAAAAATTAACAGAGGCATTGTACTCAATGAGATATGAACATTCTATGAATGATTATTCCCTATTATTCAAGAGGAAGGGAGACTCAGTTGTGTATGTGGCAGTTTATGTAGATGATGTCCTGTTGACAGGGACAGACAAATCAGAGATTAACTAGTTGAAATTTTTTCTACACAACAGATTCAGAATCAAGGATCTAGGACTACTGCACTACTTCTTGGGCTTGGAAGTTCTATATAAAGCAGATGGTGTCATCATTTCATAAAGAAAATTTCTCCTTGACTTGCTGAGAGAGTATGACTGCCTGGAGCACAGTTCTTTTGTTTCACCCCTTGATCCCAATGTGAAATTAAGAGAAAAAGAAGGGGTGCCCTTATCAGATCCCACCTATTATAGGAAGTTGGTTGGAAAGTTAAATTTTCTTACAAACACAAGGTTAGATATTGCTTTTTGTATACAATACCTCAGCCAATTCATGCAAGACCATAGGGAGCCCCATTTGAAAGCTGTTTTCCACCTGTTGAGATATCTTAAGGGTGATCCTACTCTAGGTGTGTTCATGTCCAATGAATCTGACTGGTCAATTAAAGCCTATTGTGACTCTGATTAGGCAGCTTGCCCAGACTCAAGGAAATCTGTTAGTGGCTACATTGTTTTGTTAGGGAACAGTCCTATTAGCTGGAAATCTAAAAAGCAAGAAACTGTCTCACTATCCTCAGCAGAAGCTGAGTATAGGTCCTTGAGAAAAGTGGTTGGGGAGTTGGTCTGGCTGAAGAGATTGCTTACTGAATTAATAGTTTCCTGTTCCAGTCCTTTTGAAGTGTTTTTGCGATAGTGAATCAGCCTTATATATAGCAAGGAATCCAGTTTTTCATGAGCATACCAAACATATTGAAGTGGACTGCCATTTTGTTCGACAACAACTACACAATGGTCTGGTTTCCTTGCATCACATTGCTACCAATGATCAACTTGCGGACATTCTTACCAAGGACCTTACAGGCATCAAGCATTCTACTGTTCTGAGCAAGTTGGTTGTGCTTCTCCCACCTCCAACTTGAGGGGGGTATTGAGATTAGATTGTATTTATCTTGAATACTCTTTGTATGTTAGTTAGACATAGGTGATTAGTTAGTTGGTTATTACAGCCGGCAATAGTTAGTGGTCAAGTTATCCAGCTGTCACTTTTATGTACATATATAGCACTGTACATTTTTCTCATTTTTAGTAAAGTTTCATTCTTCAATGTAGCAGTTACTCTTTTCTCTCCTATCGTCTCCTCTTTCAGAAGTTTCGAGATTCTGCCATGGCAGCTGGAGTTGAGCTACATTGAGCTCATCTTAGCTACAGTCTTCACACAGTGTTCCAACTATCTTTCTCTTTTGACCGCTGAAAATCTATCAACCACACTTTCAAAATTGGAGCACATGTGACTGGTAACTTAAGAAGAAAATGTTGGTAACTTTTTCCCTTCTTAAAAATCTATCACAAAATAGCGGTAACTTTTTGCTCTATATGTTTCTTTTTAATAGGCAAAACCATTTTGGATTGTCTTTTCAGTACATGCCGTCACCAAATTTGAAGCCTTCGGTTATTTGGCTTCAATTTCTTGTAGATTTGATCACAAAATGGAAAAGAAGCAATTTTTCCCAATAATTGGAGCAAAAGATCAACATCTGTTATCATTAGTTGTTAACTTCATCCTTCTCCCCCTTTCTTCTATGTTAAAACTTTTTAAGATCTACTTCTATTTACTTAACGTGCTTACTGTTGGAACTTAGACACTAACAAAAACTTATGAATTTAATAAGGTTTATCTTAGATTAATTGCTCATTGTTTCTACTTTCTTACCACTTAATTAATATTAGTCAATTTTCTTTTTGTGTTTTCTTAATTTTTCTTTTAGATTTTGTTTCTCTTCTGTAATCACCCACATAGATAATTTAGTGTTGCTGTTTCTTCAATGCATTTTTTCTTGTTTTGTGCTTTTTGTTGGTGTACTGGAATTTACTCTATGTTGGTCTACCAAGATTAACTACAAATGGTATATGGAGAACGAAAGTGAAGGAAAATAAAAGTGGTCTTAGAATAAGGTTTGGAAAATTTTGATGAAAATACAACAATAACAACTACCCAGTATAGTCCCACAAAGTAGGGTATAGGGAGGGTAATATGTAGACAGGCCTTACTCCTGCCCGAAAGGGCAGAGAGGCTGTTTCCAATCGACCCTCGGCTCAGGGAAGCAAAGGAAAAACAAAAAGAAAAACCAAAAAGAAAAAGAAAAACAAAAGAGCATTAGTAACTCCAGCGGAAATCGCATAAATAATTCTCTAAACATAAGAACCCTAAATAAAATTACATGCAATAATATCAACCAGTAACTACCATAAATAACTACCATAAGGGGGACACACTCCAATACACAAATCATCTACGAAGAGCCCTACCAAGCCCCATCCAACCCCGGGAAAGGAGTACGAAAAATACTAGAAGCCCCTATCCTAACACCCTAATACTAGACCTCCAGACTTTCCTATCAAGGGTCATGTCCTCGAAAATCCGCATTCTAGCCATGTCCTGCCTAATCACCTCTCCCCAATACCTCTTAGGCCTCCCTCTGCCTCGCCTCACGCCGACCACCACCAGCCGCTTACAACTCCTCACCGAGGCATCAGGGCTTCTCCTCCACACATGTCCGAACCACCTGAGCCTTGCTTCTCGCATCTTTTCATCCACTGGGGCCACCCCCACCTTCTCTCGAATAACTTCATTCTTAATCTTATCTAACCTGGTGAGCCCGCACATCCACCTGAGCATCCTCATCTCAGCAACCTTCATTCTCTAAACATGAGAGTTCTTCACCGGCCAGCACTCCGCCCCATACAGCATGGCAGGTCTAACCACAGCTCTATAGAACTTCCCCTTGAGTTTCCGTGGCACTTTCTTGTCACACAGGACTCCTGATGCAAGCCTCCACTTCGACCACCCCGCCCCTATACGGTGGGTGACATCCCCGTCTATCTCTCCGTCCCCCTGAATCACCGACCCAAGATATCTCAAATTGTCCCTCTTGCCGATGAGCTGATATCCAATCTTCACGTCCTTGCCTACTTCGCTCGGTTCGGCGCTAAACTTGCGCTCCAGGTATTCTGTCTTAGACCTGCTTATTTTGAAACCCTTAGACTCGAGAGTCTGTCTCCATACTTCTAGCCTCTAGTTAACACCGACCCTCGTCTCGTCTATCAAGACTATGTCATCAGCAAATAGCATACACCAAGGCACATCCCCTTGAATATGTCGGGTTAGAGCATCCATTACCAAGGCAAACAAGAGAGGGCTAAGCGCCGATCCTTGATGGAGCCCCATAACCACCGGGAAATGGTCTGAGTCGCCACCCACCGTCCTAACCCTAGTCTTAGCTCCATCGTACATGTCCTTGATTACTCTGATGTAGGCTTCCGGCACGCTCTTCGCCTCCAGGCACCTCCATAGCACCTCCCTTGGGACCTTGTCATACGCCTTCTCCAAGTCGATAAACACCATGTGCAGGTCCTTCTTCTTATCCCTGGACTGTTCTACCAATCTCCTGACAAGATGGATAGCTTCTGTAGTGGAGCAACCCGGCATGAAACCGAACTGATTCACAGATATAGATGTCATCTCCCTCACCCTCGCCTCGATCACCCGCTCCCAGACCTTCATGGTGTGACTTATCAATTTGATACCCCTATAGTTGTTGCAGCACTGGATATCCCCTTTGTTCTTGTAATGAAAATAGTCATCTAAAAATAAATTTGTTAAGATGTTACGGTAAGTTTGTAAAAATTTGGTTCTTACACTTTGTAAAAAAGTGGATGAGCAGTGATGTTGAGTTATGCATTATAAATTTGAAATACATTTTTTGGATAATGGGTTAGTTCTTATAGGTCATATAATGGGTTAATTTTGGATGCAGAAGAAAGTACAAGATGGAGAGATCCCAGGCAATGTGCAGTGATTATCTGTAGAACTTGATTTAGATACATAGTTAACCATGAAAATGGCATAAGGGTTCTGCTTTTGTCAAGAAACCACGAAAAATCATGTTCTATCTTGAGTCTGATATCTAGCAACACGATCAATGCCATATAGACTAGTTTCTAGTTTGGATCATTTTGTATGTCATTGCTTCATCCTGATGACTCATCCGTAAAAAATGGATATTGGACTGTTAAAATAGTCACATCTGCTATTTTAAATTTGTTTCTGTCTCCACTACCTGGTCCAAATATAACACAACATCTTATAGAATTATATGTTTTGTTTTTAAGTATGTTATAGTAAGTTTTAATCGAATATAATTGAATTTTCAATTGATCCACTGATGAAGTATCCGAGCAAAGTACTAATAAAACATTCAAGATTATGTGTGTGTGTGTTTAAGTAAGTTATAAAAGTCACTATCACTGATACTTTTTTATTTTAATTTGATTCTATAGGTATACTAATATATACAAAATATATACATATTTTACTGGCTATTGTTTTTAGAATGGCTATACCGTTTAATTTTCCATAAAAAAAATGTTGTATGGTCGGACAAAGTTATCCATCAGGTACTCTCGGGCTTCAAAAGTTATCCATCAGGCGTTTTTGGGCTTCAAAAGAGGTTGAAGGGCTGGCCCATCAATCAATAAGGCTTTAGTCTGAAATGAGGTTTGAAAATGGACTAACTACGCAAATGGTGTATTGTTTGGTTTTAGATTAAAAATAGAAAATTTTACTTCCTATAGAAAAGTTCTACACCCTATTTATTATAAATAAAAATTCCTTTTAGAATATTATTTTCTATAGCTATCTTTTAGTTTTTATAGCAAAATATGCATTTATGGTCACTTCCTACAGTTAAGCCATTAAATATGTTGTCTAATATTTTTCTCTCTCGATCTTTCAGTTTATTTTTTCCCAAAATCACCGCATAGTATCTTATTTCTGTCTACACGATCTCTCTCTCACAGCGCCATTGTCTTCCCCACTGTTGAACCACTATTCTCTCCTTTATTTGCAGGTTCTCTCTCTAGATTGTTCTCAAACCCTAGAGTAAATTTTGCGAATGGGTGATGGCGAAAATTTGTTGACAAATCCCTTATAAACTTACATTGTAACAGCAGTAACATATCAAAACTCCACCTTGATTTCCTCTTCAAACGTTGTGCATATCAAAACTCCACCTTGATTTCCCCTTCAAACGTTGTTTCTTATCCGATGTTACTGTCTGGGTCCTTTTCGCCATCACCCATAAAGTCAAAGAACTCAACTTGATTTATCCAGTGTATTGAAATAGGAGATTTTATCCAGTGTACAATGGTTTTGCTGAATTAATTTTGAATGTTGACATGGGAGAGGAAAGGAAAGAGGAGACGGTGGCAGCAGCTAATGAGATAAGGATTAGGTTTTGGATTTTTAGTTTGTACAGTGGTTTTCTTTTCTTGTATTTGTATGTATTCGATAAGGCATAGATACCTATACAGTGGTTTTCTCTTCTAGTATTTAGATGTATTTATATGTATTCGATAAGGCATACACTGATTTTTATTTTATACAGTGATTTTTTACTATTGTATTTAGATGTAGTTATATGTATTTGAGTTAATACAACAATATTTTTAATTACATTGTTAGTTCTATCATTTTAATGTTATTCATCAATTAGTTATGCATTCAATCTAACTGTATTCATCTGTTTTTTCAACCTATCTGTATACATAAATATTTAAAACAACAATACAATGAAATACAGTAAAATACTCTCAAATAAATAGAAAATTAATGAATACAACCAATGAAATATACTCAATAAAGTAGTAATAGTATATATTAGGAATAAATATAATATTGTGAATACAAAAATAAACTTGAATACATTGAACAATGTCAGAAAGGAAAAAAAACTCGAACACTATTAGAAAAAAAAGGGACTGAAACTCTGAAGAATGCTCTATTTTTTGGTGTTTAGCGTCTGATAAATCTTCTCATTAATTGGATTGATAATGTTGTGTGTTATTATTTATTTGGGTGAGTTATATTAGGAGTGTATCCAATTAAATTAGTAGCTCCATTATTAAACAACTGAAGAGACCTATTATACATTGTATTCATGAATATATGGTATGAATACATGTGAATACAGCGGCTGACAGTTGGACTGCCTATTTTTAATCGATTTTTGCTACTTTATTCATAAATACAGTAGCTCGAATGCATCGAATATATTACCATAACAACTGAAAAGGTAGCTACGGAAAGTAATTATATATATGATAACTATAGGAAGTTAATAACCACTAAACAATAGTCATTTTTGAAAATTCCTCAAAAAATATACGTTTAATAAATAGTTTATTTTTCTTTTAATTCATTGTTGCAGTTTTTCAGCAGAAAGAATCTACCAACTGTGCAATTCTTTTATCAATTCCAGTTTTTTAATAACTAAAAACCTAGAAATATATTATTGTAACATTTGTTATTTAGTTATTTTTAATAGGTTCCATTATACCAGGGGCGGATCCACCCATTTAGAATGGGGTGGTATGGTACCCGCTAAGATGATATAATTATCATATACCGATGTTGAAATTTTATTAAATAAGGTTAAATATTTAATCTTGTCACCCGCAGTCGTAAACTAGATAAATATGTGGTATCTGGTAGACCTTTTTGAAAATTTTGCTCGTGGGTAAAAGTCAAGTTGGAATTTATCTTCAACCTTGTCCAACTTTTCCTCCTCTTTGTGCTTTTTATTTCCTTTTGTCCCGGTCATTTTCCGTTTCAGCTACCTCTCAATTTTCTATTATCGTTTTATTATATTTTCCTTTCCTCTATTTTATTTTTTTATATGTGGTCTCTAGCAAGATCATTCAAAAAATAGAATCCAAAATTTTAAAATTTTATAAAATAAGCATTCCTCTTAATCTGAAATCTATGAATTTTTCTTTCAAATACAAAAATTTGGGTCTCAATGGAAATTTTGGATTGAGATCAAACTCAATTTTTTTCTGTTTTTATTGGATCAAGTTCAATTTAAATCTCTTTACCACTAAATTATGATAAAAATTTCGAAGTATTGCTTAAAAAATATGAGGTTTATGATTTTGATTTTTGAGAACTTTGTATACGGTCAAAATCATGTGTCCTCGATTTTGTAGGCTCGAGGGGTCGCATCGAGAACAAGTTCAATATGGACCGAGCTCGAGCCCGAAGGCAGAATACGAGATTCAAAGATCAAAGTGCTCGATGAACATCGAAGCCGAGTATGACCAACCTCGAGATAATACCGTTATGATTTTATAACAGAAAGAGCGAGATTCTTGCGGAGGCCCTAAGATCACGACGTGAATTCCGGAACGGATTTGTACTAGGCGGTTAGACACCTGTATAATACGATTCCCTACTACAATTAGAATTGTACCTTATTTAGGATTCCTCTGCTATATAAAGGGGACCCCAATCATTTGTAACGCATCATTCAATCATTGAGAAGAGAATATACATTTTCACTTTCTTGCCTACTGTTCATTTGAATCAACTTATTATTATTTTATTGTTCTTGTTTATTTACCTCGAGGTCGCCTTAGTCTGAGGTTGAGACAAGCTTATACACTGGTTTGATTTATCTTACTCTTTAATTTATACGCTTGATTCCTTGTTTATTGGTTAGTATTGGATTAAATCACATATCTTTAAAACCACAATACAAGTTTAGTTGTTACTCGGATTTTAGGGTAAACAATTTGGCGCCTACCGTGGGGCTAAAGATAATAGTGATTGTTTCAGTACTGATTCTGATAACACACGTTATTTTCATACTTGTTCTTGTCAAGAACTTTTGTTCTCAGGTTGAATCATGTCAAACTCACAAAATGCACCCGTACAAGGAGATGATAGTCTTGGACTTCATGGGGAAAATGATAATATAGTTGCTCCAGGAGCCGGTGTACCACCAGTTAACCCTGGGGAAGTGCCGATTGCAGAACCAGTCGATGTTAGTTCGCACATTGCTTTGAATGCGGACTTAGGTGCAAACCCCAGAGGAAGTGTACGTAGGGAAGTCCGATCTGGTGTCCAAAGAATGCAAGGTGTAGCAGATTGGGGAGTTAGCCTCCAAGTAATATTCGAGATTCTACAAGCTCAACAAGTTGCTATCGCTCAGCTTCAAAGTCAGCATAAAACTCCAAGTGTGGTCGAACCAGAAATCACTCGACGTACCGAACCGACGCTAGAAAGGTCGAACAGTAATGAATCGGGGACTGACCCCACAATTATGAAGATGCTCGAGGAGCTCACCCAAATAATCGAGTCGGGAGAGAAAAATATTGAGAATAATGACAAAAAATTTGAGACATATAACTCTCATGTTGATCAAATACCGGGGCACCCCCGATCTTAAAAGGTTTGGATGCCAAAAAGTTCGTGCAAAAGCCATTCCCTCCGAGTGCGGCTCCGAAGCCTATTCCTAAGAAGTTATGTATTCCAAATATACCTAACTACAATGGGACGAGCGATCCTAATGAACACATCACCTCATACACATGCGAGATTAAAGGAAACGACTTAAATGATGATGAGATCGAGTCAGTGTTGTTGACAAAAATTGGGAAAACTTTGTCAAAAGGAGCAATGATATAGTATCATAACTTGCCACCAAATTCTATCGATTCGTTTGCTATGTTAGCGGATGCCTTCGTGAAGGCAGACGCCTGGACCATAAAAGTCGCAAGGAGGAAACCAGATGTTTTTAAGATAAGACAGAGAGGTGATGAAAAGCTAAGGGAGTTCGTATATCAATTTCAAATAGAGCGAATGGAATTACCACTGGTCTCAGATGATTGGGTCGTGCAAGCTTTTACCCAGGGGTTGAACGAGCGGAGTTCGATCGCGTCAACAGTTGAAACAAAATCTGATCAAGTATCCAGCTATAACTTGGGCAGATGCACATAATCGCTACCAATCCAAGATGAGGTTCGAGGATGACCAACTGGGAGCCCCCTCGGGTTCTATTCATCCAAACAGATTGGCAGTTAAAGCCTTAAATCCCCAAGAGATACCGATAGGTAACCGAGGTCGAATAGAGAAAAATATCAGCCATATGTCATAGACCGAAGAAACAACGGGTTAGGGCACAACCCTCCACCGAATGATCGAAGAAATGATCGAAGGCAGAATTCTTGGGGACTTATGATTAAGAATAGCTTTGATAAAAATACTGATCACGCAGAAGCACCTCGATTATAGGAGTATAATTTTAGTGTAGACGCATTGGGGATCGTATCGGCCATCGGAAGGATCAAAGTCACCAGGTGTCACAGACCTATACAAACCAATCCATCTAAAAAAATCCAAACTTGATGTGTAAGTATCATGACACGCATGGCCATAGTGCCGAAGACTGCAGACAGCTGAGGGAGGAGGTACCTCAATTATTCAACGAGGGCCATCCTCAAGAATTTCTTAGTGAATGAGCTAAGAATCACTTCAGAGAAAGAGACGCTAACAAAAAGAATGACCAGGGAGAACCGAAGCATGTAATTCATGTGATCGTTGGTAGGGTCGATGTTCCACAAGGGCCTATATTCAAACGAACCAAGGTGTCGATCACCAGAGAGAAGCGGACTCGGGGCTATGTGCCGGAAGGCATCCTATCATTTCATGATGAAGAAGTAGAGGGCATTTCTCAGTCGCACAACAACACTCTGGTAATTTCTATTTTGTTAAATAAAATTCAAGTTAAACGTGTTCTAGTGGATACAGGTAGCTCAGCAAACATAATCAGATCAAGGATCGTGGATCAACTTGGCCTGCCGGACCAAATTGTGCCTGCATCTCGAGTCCTAAACGGCTTCAACATGGCAAGCGAAACAACGAAGGGTGAAATAATCCTACCAGTGAATGTGGTCGGGACCATCCAAGATACAAAATTCCATGTCATTGGGCGACATGAGATATAATGCACTACTCGGGAGGCCATGGATCCACAACATGAGGGCAGTACCATCGACCTTTCATCAGATGATGAAATTCCCAATAGTGGATGGTGTGAAAACAGTTTAAAGGAACCGAAGAAGAAGAGGATTTTCTTACTCCTTGTAGACATGTGATTTTTGACCCTCCACAAAATTTTACACATTTTAGTGTTACATATTCAGTTTAGGTCTAATATCATTATTTTAACTAGTTTTAACTATTTTACTTTAATTTAAAATGAAATGAAAATTATAAAAATATTTTCTTTTATCTAGTTACTTTAGTTTATCTATCTTTCATAAAATACAAAAAATAGTTTAACTTTGTTTTCAAGGATATTAGTGTTTTGGTAATAGTATTATTTAAATTTTGCAAAAATTTTAATCTAATTCTATCCTATTTTCAGTATAATCTTTGGAAAAATATGTAAAATAATTTTGTTTTAACTGCATTTCAGTTGAAGTCAATTGTTAATTATATTTTATTATCTGCAATACTTTTATTTTACCCTTGGAAAAGACGAATGAATTTTGGGTCAGTTTTGTGTCTTGATAGGTCCAACTTTAGGCCCAAATTCGGAGCCCACTTCTTCCATAACCCAAAAAACCTAGCAAAACATAACAAGACCTAACTCTAGCTTCTCCATCTTCAACCTTGAAACCTAAGAACAACACTACACAAAAATCCCTTCTTCATCCTTAGACAAGCACACAACAATGAAACCCTAGCAAGACAAGGAGACCAACCGCACAACCTTGAACCACCCTAAACCACCAGTCACTCCTTCACCGGAGAATCACCCTAATGTCGCCGCTAGCGACCCCACTCGCTAGAAAATGCAGACATCCCTCCACACACACTCACGAACGACCCCTTCAACCCTAAACCAACGACCCCTTATCAAGACCTCACAAGGACAGCGCGACACTGCCCTCCACCACACCCCTCGTCACTCCACCAAACCAGTGCTGCTCCGCTCCAACAGTACGCCGGAATATCAACAGCATGTTACCCTCATCCAAAAGACCCCCTGCTTCTTCAACCTTTGGACACAAGGAAGAGAACGACCTCCTCTCTCCAATTTCCGGCCAGCGTACCTTCCCATTTCCCGTTTCCGTAGACAGAGATCGAGAGGAAATTCTGGACAGAATCTTAGCAAATTTCTCTATTGATTTTTTGATTTCGATTTGAGTTTCGAAGTGATGGAATTCAAAAGAGTGAAGGTGCCAAATTCGTGGGTGCTCTTTGAATGTCGTCGAGTTTTGAAGTGTCTATTTTGGTGCTCATTAGGTGGAATACGCTTCTGTTCGTTGAGCTTTAGTTACTGACTTCAAGTGTATTATTTTACAAACATCGAATTGATTGAAACTCCTTCTTCCAGGTCCGATTCTTCAATTCTCCACTCAACTTATCTTCTTTAAAACTTATGTGTTGTTTGTGTTGAAATGTTTGTTTGATCCATGTTAATCATATTTTGCTTGGTTAATTCTTCTCACATCAATTGGTTTGGATTTACACGAACCAACTTGTGCTGAAATTTGTCATGAAATCTGCGATTGGGTTATGTTAAAAAGGGAGATGGATTTAGGTTGCCTTTAACATCTGAAGCCAGGAAATTTCAATTAATAAATCTGTTACTCTCGTTCAATTGTTTTGAGATAGAGTTTGATATAATTTTGTCGTTCTTTATTCTTACTCTCATTAATTAGACCGCTAGGAGCATGACTAGGCCGACCACACCTGGGTAGGCAATCTTTAGGATATTTGTTAGTTTTGAGGCGAAAAGTCGTTCCCTTAGTTAAATTTAATCGAGGAATACCCCAAAGAATTTGTATATATTTTTATCAGGGGTATTCCCTAAAGTATTTTGTATGCGGAGGCCGAGGAATCATCGATGGAGCATTAGCCTAGCATGGTATAGGACTTTTAGTACTTTTATTTTATTTTTATTTTCTTTCATTAAACGGGGACGACCTCGAGCCTCATGTGTGTTTATTTGCTTCTTTTTTCGTGTTTTTACCTCAACCCGAATATTTTAAAAGTCAACTTGATTGAGTACGCAACTGTGACTTTCATGAGACTTGGGGAGTGCCTAACACATTCTCCTCGAGTCAAATGAACCCCCTTACCCAAATCTCTGGTGCGGACTTAGTTTTGAGTCCAAAGTGTTCTAAAGGAAAAATTATTTTTTTTAAAATGGTGACCTGGCACACTGAAATCAATGTCAGGTGGAGACTCTGAGTTATTTTCCTTTTGAATACAATTTTTGTCACATTCTAATTGGAAAACCTGTTTCAAGCTTTACGAAATCTTTTTAATATTTTTAAGAGGATTAAGTGAAGGTTTTATTTTAAAAAGGGGGTGTGACATCTCTGGTGACTCTGCTGGGGACCTGCAGGTTCGAGCTAGTACTTGATCTTGTTGGCTTTTTAGGATATCCAGTTGAGGTTTTTATGTGTTTTGTTTGATTTATTTGATTTTTATTTTGTTTATGTCATTTTATTATTTGCTAGTTCCTTATTTGTTTACAGTTTTCTTTTATGTGTCTATTGCTTTATAACTGTCATCATTTGCATAACCCGGGCCTTCTTTCTGCAACAAGTCTTTCGGAGTACGTTTGAGCGTACATGGCCTTTTTTGCGAGTCACCCGTATCTTTAGGGGATGGCATGGGAGCGTGGAGTGGGCGGACAGCTAGAGCAGCCGCCATCGACCACGTGCCGCCCCGAATTGCTTTGTTAGTGAATCCTAAACTTAAGTCAGTCTTTAGGTCATGTTTATTTGCATCAAGTCATTTGGACCTAGTAGGGCTCGGTCCCAGCCACCGTGTCCCTTTGTAGGAAGCCTGTCCTAATTTTGTCAAAATGGGTCCGTGGCCCAAAAAGAAATTCAATCATCCCTATGTGATATATGCTGCATCTCTTTAAGGGTAAAAGGGTCATTTGACGGACCAAAGATATTTGAGTGTGAAAGATAAAATGAGGCAAGCATGGCCCACTCACATTTTTCTTTCATAGTGATTAAAAAAAAAGAGAAATAGAAAATTCAAAAAGATTTTACACTTTTCCATCATTTTTCAAAAATTCAAAAAAAATTGAAAATGAAAAATTCAAAAAGATTTTATACTTTTCCATTATTTTTCAAAAAATAGAAGAAAAAAGAAAAAGAAAAAGAAAATTCGAAAAAAAAAATACATTTTCCATCATTTTTTCAAAAAGACAAAAATAGTTTTTTCAAATTAGTTGCATTTCATTTTTAAAGCTTTCTTCCATGTCTGATCTTCCCGAACTACGCAAACCTGATTCTCGTCTTTTGGGGCGAGATACATAGGCAACCCACATAGGGTCCGATCTTCCAAGTAAGTCTTAGGTTCTTGGCTTTGCGGGGTCTTAGCCAAATCTTGCATGTCTAGCCACTTTTGGCCACATCGGCCATTCTTGCAAAATGGGGTCATTTTCGCAAAAGTGGTTCAACAAACCATATCTTAGGATCTTGAGTCCACAACTAGGCGTCATGTTACATTCAATTCCTTCCTTTTTGGAGTTTGCATCTTTAGCCACTTTTGGCCATATTGGTCATTTTTGCAAAATGGATCATTTTTGCAAATTAATTTTGGGCCATGATTATTTGGAGCTTGAATCCACATAGGTCTTAGGGAGGTATGTCCATGTCTTTGAGGTCATCTTTTTTGAGTTTGCACCTTTAGCCACATTTTGGCTACGTAGGTCATTTTGCAAAAATAGCCTTAGTCATGCTTTGCATGTGTCCAATAGAAGGTGTCGTGGCGTCACATATGTCTTGAGTCACTAACTCTATTTGATCTTATTTTTCCAATTCAGGTATGGATAAATTTGCTAGAGCATGAGCATGACAAATACCCCTGGACCATTCTAGTCAAGACCATTGCATGCACGAGCTGCTTGAGGAAACTTTTTATTTTTTAGTCTATTTTATGTTGTCTTTTAATTATTATTCTTGCACAGTAGTATCGAGTCAGTCAGTCTAGTTAAGATTGTTGAGTCTTTTGTTATAGTACTTCCTATTTTGTATTTGAAAAACCAAAAAAAAAATATAAATGAAAATTTCAAAAAGATTTTGTTTCTTAATTTATTTTGTCCATTACTTTTCCAGAACTACGCTTGATCTGATTCATGAGGGACATGATACGTAGGCAACCTATATAGGGTTCGATCGAATCATCTTTAAAAAAAGAGTGGAGTTGTGGGACGTGAGAAACGAGAGGAAAGAAAAGAGCGATAATCAGAAAGAAAAGAGGGGGAAAGAAATGAAAACCAAGCAGTGTTGGAAAGAAAAATGAAGAAGGAAATGGGGAAAGAAGAGTGAAATTGAGATGATGCCGTATGACCTTCGTACCCTCGAAGCCATTCTAGAACCGTTAACTGTGACTAGGGGGCATTGCACGCAATGTGATATTTCTATTTGATAAATGCTCTAATGCTAATATGTTGGCTTTGTTTTGCTCCTCTTTGTTACTTTTATTGTTATCATAACAGAGGGTGGTTAGTTTGTGGCACTTTGGCGATTCGTCCATACAACAGAAGGTTAAAGAGCAAGTGGCCATGGCTAGTAAAGAAACAGACACTTGGGTTGTAAACCCAACAAGAGAGTTTGTGGAGTCGGAGTCTGAATTGAAAGAGGGGGTCCAAAGGTTGAAACAACAGATGGCGGAAATGTATCAAGCCTGGATTAAGGGACATCCTCCACCTTCATTCCCTACCAACTATACAGAAAATCATGCCTCCATTCCACCGCTGTCCCAAGCCCAGATTCCCAATGTCGTTGATCTTTCCCTTCAACACGCCCCGGGCTTCACCCTTTATAACTCCTACCCCGGCATTTCATCCTAAATATTCCATGCTCCACAAGCCAAAATAACCTCATACTCTGCTCCGACATCTACTCCTATTTTTGTAGCTCTTCCACCAGCTACTCTCCCTCGATCCTCTAGCGATACTATGATCAAAGTCCCGATGCCCAAGGAAAGAGACCCAAGGAAGGCTTTAGGGAGTTTTGGTTCAAATGGAACAAACAATTTGTTGAGATCAGTCCTCCGATTGATAGAAAAGATATTGCCGAGCCCAACCAATGATAGAGTCCAGTGAGTATTCATGTTAAATTCTTTCAGCCTTAATACCGACCCCATGAATATCCTCATACTCCAAATAATCCTCCCCAATGCTACTTTCCTCCATAAAATCCCCAAAGTCATACCTCACCTCCCGAGTACTCTATCCACAATGCACCACCATATGCTCTAGTAGCTAAAATGTCGAGCTTGGTGATTGGAAAGACACTCCTTTCTTGGCTAACCGGGGAGGAGTCTTGGTAGTTTATTTTGTTGTCATTTCTGTTTGTTCGAGTTATTTCAGGGTTGTAATCCGGACATTGCCTTGTGGCTCCAACCTTCTTCTTATCATTTTGTCTAGTTCGTTTAGTTGTAGTAACTAATGCTATCTAGGATTGTTCCAGGGTTGTAACCCATGTCTATTTTGCTTGTTTTGTTCAAACCTTGTTCACCATCTGTCTAATGCAATCTCCTATTTTCTGTTAGTTCTGTCAATTTTTGTTTAGGTTACTTTTCCTTTTGTAGTTCTTTTTAGCCTAATTCTAGTGACATGACATGCACATATAATTCTGTTACGACCCTAGTTCACCAATTGTGAACACGTCATGACGACACCTAGTCTTCACGACCAGATAAGCCTAACACATTGTAGAAGTAATAACAATTGCGAAATTTATAATCAAAACTAAATAACATGAGTAATGTATACAGTTGTCGCCTGGCACATACACTTTAATACCAAATACTGAAGTAACCTCCAAGACCCGGAAACCCACGGGCAACACAGGCTATAAGAAATCTTACACTGCTCTAATCACCAGAATAGTCTAATACAAAGAAGGATCGAAATAACATCTAATAACTATGG
>MU677614.1:35233-59014 GCA_026770625.1 Nicotiana glauca
GGATCATAGAAATGTTATCCAATAATCTCCTCTTCTAAATCCTCTCAAAATCGCCCTTGCCCGAGCTCAAAATTGATTTTCAAACTTATGAAATTAAACCCTCGATATTTCCTATTTCTGCCCAGGCATTTCCGCTTCTGCGGACAAGGGACCGCTTCTGCGGTCCCGCTTAAGCGGCAAAATAACCGCTTCTGCGATTTCTCATTAAAGGGGAAAATTCTGCTTCTGCGGACACCTGACCGCTCCAGCGGTCCTACTTCTGCGGAAATATGACCGCTTCTGCGGTCTATGAGGAGAAGCCAAAAAATCGCTTCTGCGATTAAGAAACCGCTTCTGCGGCTCTGCTTTTGCGGATAACTGACCGTTTCTGCGGTTTCAGAGGAAAAGGTGCTAACTCGCTTCTGCGGCGCAAAGGCTGCTTTTGCGGCGCCGCTTTTCTGCGGATCCCAAACCGCAGAAGCGAAAACAACAGAAGCCTGCTGCAAATTTTTCCTTCTAACTTCCAAAACTAACCCGTTGAGCATCCGAAATCATCCCGGGACCCCAACCAAAAATACCAATACCACCTAATACCTTATTTGAACTTGTACAAATTCTCAAAACACCTCAAACAACTCCGGAAACCCGATTAAATCAAGGATTCAAGCTTAAGAACTTCAAATTCTAACCAAATACGCTTTCGATCAAAAACCTAACCAAACCTCGCCCGAATGACCTGAAATTTTGGACACACATCCCAAATGACATGACGGAGCTACAGAAACTTCTGGAATTCAAATCCAACCCTTGGATCAAAAACTCAATATCAGACCGGAAACTTCAAAAATTCAAACTTCGGCATTTTAAGCCTAAATGAGCTACGGACCTCCAAATAATATTTCGAACGCGCTCCCTACCTTGAAATCACCTAACGGAGCTAACGGAACCATCGGATTTCCATTTTGAGGTCTTCTTCACATTGTTCTGAATACGAACCATTTTTCAACTCTTAAACTCTCATTTAGGGACTAAGTGTCCCAAAATACTCCGAATCCTAATACCGAACATCCCGGCAAACCAAAATAGTAGATATGAACTTAGGGAAAGCAGTTAATGGGGAATCGGGGTGTAAATTCCAAAAACGACCGGTCGGGTCGTTACAAATTCTCAGCATGGTCTTGAAAGTTAGTTTAATCTTGAAGCAATGACACAGTTTTGAACATGATAAAATAGGCATTTGAGGAAACAAGTACAGATTCACGCATTCTGAGATGACTTGAAGTTTGAATTGAGTGAAACTGAGGCAGTAAGTCTGGGAAATAAAGAGGTTGATTGTATGCAACAAGAAAATGTCTCTCAAGCAATTTGAGGTAAATCAGTCAGTTACATTCTTCCACATAAAGATAAGGTTGAGTCAAGTCTGCTTCGAATTATCAAGGATCATTCATTGGGAGAAAGGTATTACCTATCGGCACTTTCTATTTGTGCTGATGCCATCAATAGATAATATGTATGATTTCTTTGTTATCTTCAATTACGTGCTTGTACTTGGCATTTTTAAAGTTTGGTATGACGAAGGCATTTTTTTCTGCTACCCAAATACTTTTATCTTTTGCTACCCATTTTGAGCCATAATTTTTATTTTCATACCCCTCTTTTGGAATCAGAAGCAGATTTGGGAACCAGAAAAGAAAAAAGAAAAAAGAAAAGAGAAAAATAAGAAGAAAGAAGGAAAAAGAAAAAAAAAAGAAAAAAAATCAACTTTGTCTTTTGAACTACGTTCGACCTGATTTTTGTCACCTCAAGATACGTAGGCAGCACCAAATAAAATATTTTACAATTCCCCAAAGTCGAGAGTGGGGAAAATTTTCTTAGAAATCCCATAAAAAAAATTCCAAGACTCTAGAAACTGGGGCAGAAGTTTTAATTTTGCCAAAAGATCTTATTCTAAAAAATATAATTTTGAACCGTTTCATCTTGAATTATTTTGAGCCTTCATGCCATCCTTTCTTTCTAACCCTGTCCAAAATCCTATATTACGGTCCAAATAAAGACCTTCCAACCAATCTTTGAGGATGCCAAATCAAATGTGTGGTGAAAGTATGATATTCCTACATTGAGAGTCTTATCAGTGAAAACCCCCATGGGCACCATAAGGCGATAGTGAGTTGAGAAAAAGAGAAAAATGAGATAGGCTTGATGGTGAAAGCCCTTCATGGCACTACAAGTCGACTGAGAATTGTGGATCAGATGGGACAATTGAAGCGCTGAAGCTCAGTTTCACAGCGAAGAGGTACAACAAGAGTTGAATAATAGACTTGCTTGAGAGATTAGGCCACTTAATCCAAAGGTGCATGTCATGGTCATTAGAGTTGGTGTCCATATCTGATAAATTTCTACTTTCTAATTTTCTTGTTAGGTATCATCTCTTTCCCTTGTCCTTTATTTTGTTCCTCTTGTTTTGTTTGAGTCCCTTCTTGAGTCTGTTTGGTCAGAACAAGTGAGAAATGACTTCAAGATTTGCTACCAGCTTTCCAATTGCACAATGTCGAGTCTGGCAAGCACATCAAATGGCATAAGATACAGGAGAATAGTGTGTGCACTGAGTTGGTAATAATAGATGTTCTTTGGGATTTATGCAAAATGCAAAGATTGGATTAATGTTAGAACTCTAGTGCAATGCATCGGGCATAAGGTATTGGACTTGAACGAATAAGGAATATTTCTTATGATAAGTGTTGTCTGGAAAAGCAGTCGGTCGATAACAAGCAATGTCTTCCAAGTTGAATTCCAAGTTGATCGTGAAAAGTGCAAGAGAAATCGCCTTCAAGGTCAAGGCCACAAAATAACCACCGCATTTTAAACTCACAAGTTTTCTTTTCTTGAAACAGGAACAAAGCAGTGCAAGCAAGTGGGTTCAAAAACTAGAAAAAGAAAAAGAAAAAGAAAAGAAAAGACAGAAAAAAGAAAAAAAGAAGAAGAGAAGAATCGAAAAAGGAAAGTTTCTCAAATCTTTTCCCTTACCTGTCTTGCTAGTGTTCATAAATGTTGCCATTGCTCTTCACATTTTTCCTCCTAGGATAGAAGTCCTAGTCTGATGGATTTTCCTCTCAATCAAAATCTTAGTATAATGAATCTTCCTCCTAAGATAAAAGACCTAGTCGGATGAACTTTCTCCTAGGATCAAAATCTTAGTCTGATGAATCTTTCTCCTAAGATAACAAAAGACCTAGTCTGATGAACTTTCTTATAGGGTCAAAATCTTAGTCTAATGAATTTTTCTCCTACGATAAAATACCTAGTCTCATGAACTTTCTCCTAGGATCAAAATCTTAGTCTGATGAATCTTTCTCCTAAGATAACAAAAGACCTAGTCTGATGAACTTTCTCCTAGGGTCAAAATCTTAGTCTGATGAATTTTTCTCCTAAGATAGAAAACCAAGTCTGATAAATTTTCTCCTAGATCAAAATCTTAGTGTGATGAATGTTTCTCCTAAGATAACAAAAGACCTAGTCTGATGAACTTTCTTATAGGGTCAAAATCTTAGTCTAATGAATTTTTCTCCTACGATAAAATACCTAGTCTGATGAACTTTCTCCTAGGATCAAAATCTTAGTCTGATGAATATTTCTCCTAAGATAGAAGATCTAGTCTGATGAATTTTCTCTTAGGATCGAAATCTTAGTCTGATGAATTTTTCTCCTAAGATAAAAAAAAGACCTAGTCTGATGAATTTTCTCCTTGGATCAAAATCTTAGTTTGATGAATCTTTCTCCTAAAATAAGAGACCTAGTTTGATGAATTTTCTCCTAGGATATAAATCTTAGTCTGATGAATCTTTCTCCTAAGATACAAGACCTAGTCTGATGAATTTTCTCCTAGGATCAACGCCTTAGTCTGATAAATCTTTCTACTAAGATGAAAAACCTAGTCTGATGAATTTTCTCCTAGGATAGAAATCTTAGTCTGATGAATCTTTCTCCTAAGATAACAAAAAGACCTAGTCTGATGAATTTTCTCCTAGAATCAACATCTTAGTCCGATTAATTTTTCTCCTAAGATAGAAAACCTAGTCTGATGAACTTTCTCCTAGGATCAAAATCTTAGTCTGATGGATCTTTCTCCTAAGATAAAAAAAAATAAAAATAAAAAGAGGACCTAGTCTGATGAATATTTCTCCTAAGATAGAAAACCTAGTCTAATGAATTTTCTCCTAGGATCAAAATCTTAGACTGAAGAATCTTTCTCTTAAGATAACAAAAAAAGGACCTAGTCTGATGAATTTTCTCCTGGGATCGAAATCTTAGTCTGATGAATTTTTCTCCTAAGATAGAATACCTAGTTTGATGAATTTTCTCCAAGGATCAAAATCTTAGTCTGATGAATTTTTCTCCTAAGATAGAAGACCTAGTCTAATGAATTTGCTAGTTAAATGTTCTTGGTTTTACTCACAGGAGACGCACATCCTACTCAAGTTTTTAGTTTTGCTTTCATCATCGCATCAATAACATAAGTAATTTACAGTTTTGCTAACAACTCACAAATCTTCCTAGTGCAAACTCGGGCAGAAAATTTTGTTTGTTTTGTTGTTTTGATTGCAGGCACCCACCTGGAGAACAAGGGAAGACATTTCAGAGTTCATTTTAGAGTTATTTCAAGTTTCAAGTCAATAGCAGGAACCCACTTGGAGAACGAGTGAAGTCATTTCGAAATTCAATTCAAGTTAGAAGTAGCAGAAGCTCGCTGCAGGAATGTGAGCCAACAGTCCGAGGTGGCCAGCAGAAGTAGTCTCAGTCCAAATAAAAAATAAAATAAAAAAAGAAAGAAAATGAATCCAAAATGCAGAAGCAAACAAGAGGTGGATTGCTCAAGACATGACCAAAGTCACGAGCTTCGCATATCCGGTCTTGATCCGAAAAAAGCTGAAGAAGAATGAACTAGCACCTGCAGTTAGCGAGTGTCAAGGTTCAAATCTAAAGTCCGCATGAAGAACTATTCAAGACTCAAGATCAAGCTTCAGAAAACTTATAGATAGGAATTTTGTAACTCATAGTTGACAGGCTTAGTTAGTCTTTTTTAATATTTTTTAATTTTGATGTATTAACAGGACCGTGGATCGGAACCTCGATGGCACCTCAATCGGCTCTTCACCTCGGTACACTCCATCACTGTTCCCACTTCTGAACTACATGTGGCCTGATTCCTTTATAGCCAAGGATATGTAGGCAGCTCAAATACCATGACTCGGTTACATTATCCTTTCTTTTAAATTTTTGGTCTCTCTAAATAAGGGTCGGGTCAAAAAACTTGTCTAGTCGTTCTTTGTCTGAAAATACTTCGTATTTCCATTCAAAGAGGGGCAGCTGTAGACATGTGATTTTTGACCCTCCCCAAAATTTTACACATTTTAGTGTTAAATATTCAGTTTAGGTCTAATATCACTATTTTAACTAGTTTTAACTATTTTACTTTAATTTAAAACAAAAATGAAAATTACAAAAATATTTTCTTTTATCTAGTTACTTTAGTTTATCTATATTTCATAAAATTCAAAAATACAAAAAATAGTTTAACTTTGTTTTCAAGGATATTAGTGTTTTAGTAATAGTATTATTTTAATTTTGCGATAATTTTAATCTAATTATATCCTATTTCAGTATAATCTTTGGAAATATATGTAAAATAATTTCGTTTTAACTGCATTTAAGTTGAAGTCAATTGTTAATTATATTTTATTATCTGTGATACTTTTATTTTGCCCTCGGAAAAGACGAATGAATTTTGGGTCAGTTTTGTGTCTTGATAGGTCCAATTTTAGGCCCAAATTCGGAGCCCACTTCTTCCATAACCCAAAAACTCTAGCAAGACATAACAAGACCTAACCCTAGCTTCTCCATCTCCAACCTTGAAACCTAAGAACAACACTACACAAAAATCCCTTCTTCATCCTTAGACAAGCACACAACAATGAAACCCTAGCAAGACAAGGAGACCAGCCGCACAACCTTGAACCACCCTAAACCACCAGTCACTCCTTCACCGGAGAATCACCCTAATGTCGCCGCTAGCGACCCCACTCGCTAGAAAATGCAGACATCCCTCCACACACACTCACGAACGACCCCTTCAACCCTAAACCAACGACCCCTGCTCATTACCTCACAAGGACAGCGCGACACTGCCCTCCACCACACCCCCCGTCACTCTACCAAGTCGGCACCGCTCCCAGCAGTATGCCGGAATATCAACATCCTGTTACCCTCGCCCAAAATACCCCCTGCTTCTTCAACCTTTGGACACAAGGAAGAGAACGACCTCCTCTCTCTAATTTTCGGCCAGCGTACCTTCCCATTTCCTGTTTTCGTAGACAGAGATTGAGAGGAAATTCTGGACAGAATCTTAGCAAATTCCTCTGTTGATTTTTTGATTTTGATTTGAGTTTTGAAGTGATGGAATTCAAATGAGTAAAGGTGCCGAATTCGTGGGTGCTCGTTGAATTTCGTCGAGTTTTGAAGTGTCTGTTTCGGTGCTCATTTGGTGGAATACGCTTCTGTTCGTTGAGCTTTAGTTACTACCTTTAAGTGTATTATTTTACAAACATCGAATTGATTGAAACTCCTTCTTCCAGGTCTGATTCTTCAATTCTCCGCTCAACTTTTCTTCTTTAAAACTTATGTGTTGTTTGTGTTGAAATGTTTGTTTGATCCATGTTAATCATATTTTGCTTGGTTAATTCTGCTCACATCAATTGGTTTGGATTTACACGAACCAGCTTGTGCTGAAATTTGTCATGAAATCTAGTATTGGGTTATGTTAAAAAGGGAGATTGATTTAGGTTGCCTTTAACATCTGAAGCCAGGAAATTTCAATTGATGAATTTGTTACTCTCGTTCAATTTTTTTGAGATAGAGTTTGATATAATTTTGTCGTTCTTTATTCTTACTCTCGTTAATTAGACCGCTAGGAGCATGACTAGGCCAACCACACCTGGGTAGGCAATCTTTAGGATATTTGTTAGTTTTGAGGCGAAAGGTCATTCCCTTAGTTAAATTTAATCGAGGAATACCCCAAAGAATTTGTATATATTTTTATCCGGGGTATGCCCCGAAGTATTCTGTATGCGGAGGCCGAGGCATCATCGATGGATCATTAGCCTAGCATAGTATAGGACTTTTAGTATTTTATTTTATTTTTATTTTCTTTTATTAGGGGGGGACGACCTCAAGCCTCATGTGTATTTATTTGCTTTTTTTCGTGATTTTACATCAACCCGAATATTTTAAAAGTCAACTTGATTGAGTACGCAACCGTGACTTTCACGAGACTTAGGGAGTGCCTAACACCTTCTCCCCGATTCAAATGAACCCCCTTACCCAAATCTCTGGTGCGGACTTAGTTTTGAGTCCAAAGTGTTTTAAAAGAATTTTTTTTTTTAAATGGTGACCTGGCACACCGAAATCTATGTCAAGTGGCGACTCTGAGTTATTTTCCTTTTGAATACAATTTTGTCACGTTCTAATTAGAAAACCCTTTTCAAGCTTTACAAAATCTTTTTAATATTTTTAAGAGGATTAAGTGAAGGTTTTATTTAAAAAGGGGGTGTGACACTCCTCAAACTTTCGTATTTCCCGAAGAATCAGATGCAACCAAGTCAACGGTCGAAGAGTTGGAACATTTGCTATTGATCGAGCATCTACTCGAATGTAAGGTATACTTGGGAATGGGGTTAACCCCCAAACTCAGGAAAAAAGTCATTAAATTTCTTATCGATAACATGGATTGTTTTTCTTGGTCCCATTTAGACATGACAGGGATCCCACCGGAAATAACAACACACCGGCTAAGCCTCGACCCCAGGTTCAAACCAGTAAAGCAAAAAAGAAGGCCCCAGTCCAAGGTGAAGCATGTATTCATAAAGGATGAGGTAACTAAACTTTTTAAAATAGGGTCCATTCGGGAAGTAAAATACCCTGAATGGTTAGCCAACGTAATTGTAGTTCCTAAAAAGGGAACAAACTTAGAATGTGCGTAGATTATAAGGATTTAAACAAGGCATGTCCGAAAGACTTATTTCTCCTGCCTAACATCGATTAAATGATCGATGCCACGACCGGCCACGAGATCCTTACCTTTCTCGACGCCTACTCCAGGTACAATCGAATTTAGATGAACCCGGAGGACCAGGAGAAGACCTCGTTTATCACTAAGTTTGGAAAATACTGTTACAATGTAATGCCCTTCGGGTTAAAAAAATGCTAGAGCTACATACCAACGCCTAGTTAACAAAATATTCGAGGAACAAATAGGTAAATCAATGGAAGTTTACATTGACGATATGTTGGTTAAATCCCTGCGTGCAGAGGACCATTTAACTCATTTGCAGGAAACATTCAAAATCTTGAGGAAGTACAACATGAAGCTTAACCCAGACAAAAGTGCCTTCAGGGTCAGCTCGGGCAAGTCCCTCGACTTTATGGTATCAAATCGGGGAATTGAAATCAACCCTGACAAGATCAAGGCCATCGAGGATATCACTATCGTAGATAGCGTGAAAGCCGTACAAAGGCTGATAGGACGGATATCCGTCTTGGGCCGATTAATTTCGAGGTCATCAAATCGAATCCATGGGTTTCTTTCATTACTCAAAAAGAAAAATGATTTTGCATGGACCCCGAAATGCCAGCAAGTATTGGAGGAATTGAAGCGATACTTATTGAGCCTACCTCTACTTCACACTGTGAAGGTGGATGAGAAGTTTTACTTATATTTGGCAGTGTCCGAGATAGAGGTAAGTGGTGCATTAGTTCGAGAAGAGCAAGGTACGCAATTCCCTATCTATTACGTAAGTCAGACTTTAGGAGATGATGAAACTAGATATCCACACTTAGAAAAATTAGCACTTGCATTATTAAGAACATCTAGAAAGCTAAAGCCATATTTCCAATGTCATCCCATATGGGTGTTAACCACTTATTCTCTCCAAAATGTTTTGCATAAGGCCGAGTTATGGGGCCGATTGGACAAATAGGCCATCAAACTTGGCGGGTACGATATCGAATATCAACCCCGAATGACCATTAAGTCTCAAATCCTAGCTGACTTTGTGGCCGATTTTACACCAACCCTCGTACCTGAAGTGGAGAAAGAACTTCTGCTAAAATTGGGTACATCATCAGGGGTATGGACCCTTTTTACGGACGGTGCCTCGAATGTAAAAGGGTCTGGGCTTGGCATCATTTTGAATCCACCTACAGGTAACATTATTAGACAATCTATCAAAACGTCTAGGTTGACTAATAATAAGTCCAAGTATGAGACCATGATTGCAGGTCTCGAGCTAGCTAAAAGCTTGGGGGCAGAAGTCATTGAAGCCAAGTGCGATTCTCTGTTAGTGGTGAACCAAGTAGACAAAAGCTTCGAAGTTCGAAAGGATATGATACAAATATATTTGGACAAGCTACAGGTAACCTTGCACCGCTTCAAGGAGTGGACTCTAGATCATGTTCCTCGACAACAAATATTGAGGCCACAGCACTTGCAGACTTGGGGTCATCAATTGAAGAGGATGATATTATCCCGGGGACTATCGTCCAATTATCGAGATTTGTAGTCAAAGAGGGTCATGCCGAGATAAATTCTACAAGTTTGAATTGGGATTGGAGGAATAAATATGTTGCATATTTAAAAAATGGGAAACTCCCATCGGAACATAAAGAATCAGGGGCTTTACGAACCAAGGCTTCTTGGTTCGCACAGGATGAAGACATAACAATATACAGAAGGACGTTCGATGGGCCATTAGAGGTATGTTTAGGACCGGGGGACACCGATTATATTTTGCGAGAGATCCACGAAGGAACTTATGGAAACCACTTTGTCGCCGAATCTTTGATTCGCAAAATTGTTAGAGCAGGATATTACTGGGATAGAATAGAAAAAGACACCAAGGAGTTCATCAGAGAATGCGATAAATGTCAAAGGTTTGCACCAATGATTCATCAGCCCGGGGAGAAACTTCATTCAGTTCTGTCTCCATGGCCTTTCACGAAATAGGAATGGACATCGTCGGCCCTCTACCAACGGCCCCAGGTAAATCTAAATTCATTTTGTTTATGAATGACTACTTTTCTAAATGGGTGGAAGCAGAAGCCTTCGAGAATGTCAGAGAAAAAGAAGTTATAGACTTCATCTGGGACCACATCGTGTGTCGATTCGAGATACCTGCCAAAATCGTATGCGACAATAGGAAGCAATTCGTCGGCAATAAAGTAACGGAGTTCCTCGAAGCACACAAAATAAAGAGGATTTTATCAACATCGTACCACCCGAGCGGGAACGGGCAGGCCGAGTCGACAAACAAGACTATCATTCAAAAATTAAAGAAAAGTTTGAACGCCGTAAAAGGAAAATGGAGAGAAGTTCTACCTAAGGTTCTTTAGGCATATCAAACGACATCAAAGTCCAGCACGAGGGTCAGCCTCGTACTCTTTAGTATACGGCTCTTAGGACTTAATTCCAGTCGAGGTCGGGGAACCTAGCGCCAGATTTTGACATGCATCGAAGGAATCAAATCACGAGGCTATGAATACTAACCTCGATCTATCAGATGAAAAGCGAGAATTTGCACTTGTTTTGATGGCTACATAGAAGCAATGAATCGAAAGATATTATAATAGAATAACCAACCTTCGACACTTCGGAATCGGGGACTTAGTTTGTGGAAAGCCACCCTCAATAATAAAGACCCGAATGAAGGGAAACTAGGTCCGAACTGGGAAGGACCGTACCAAGTAATCAGAGTTATTGGAAAAGGATCTTTCAAACTTGGCACGATAGAAGGTGAACAATTGCTAAATAATTGGAATGTATCACTACTCAACCGATATTATTGCTAAGGTATGACATTCTCCCTTTTTTCTATTTGTATTTAAGACTAACTCATCATAGATATTCGATCGAAGACGTCGAGGGCACCCTTCTACACGAAGACCTTAGGTTTTAAAGCATGCATTGCATGCTTTTTCCCTTAGATCGGGTTTTATCCCAAATGGGTTTTTCCGGCGAGATTTTTAACGAGGCAACAACAATGTATTACCTAAGGAGAATTCAACGGTATCCAAGGCTTCTTTTCAATCGACCTCAAATACTGGGGAGGCATCACCCTCGGAAGTTATATTTTTGAGGAAAATACTTCTCGCAGAGGGCCTCGATAGGAAAACCTTGTAATTGGCCAAATGATCAGATGAGCCGTCCATATAGAATCATCGAGCCCCGATGGAAAAATATGTATGCATGTATAAATTATTCAAAGAAGCACTCTTTCTCAAACACTTTGTATCTCAAAGAAATTTGCTATATTACAAACTCCGTACTTGTGATTTTATGAGAAACGGCTCGAGGGACAAAATGCAAATACACCTCGAATACTCGGGGACTGTCATCGATAGTCAACACATTCCAAGTTGTTTGAACTCGAATTTGTAAGACCTCAAAGAGGCATCCCTCGATGTAAAAGCCAAGGCAATCAAACTCGGGGACTGGCATTTTGAACAAGTTTGAAATGTTATCGGGAAATAAGTCCAAGAGGCACACCCAAAGGCTACCGCCATATTAAAGGCTACGGCCGAAATAAAGGCTAAGGCCAAAATAACACGGCTCAGAGACGTCCGAATCCCGTAATAAAAATAGACCTTCGAAGTCTATAAAATCGGTTAATAAAGGCTACCCTCGGCAAAATAATCAAAGGGATTCGATAAAATCATCCCCTGAAAAATCTCAAGAGGTATCGAATTGTTCACATACAAACTTTTGCTAAGGCACTAAAAATAAAAGGGTTCCGATCGACATTAAACCCCTAAAAACTCAGTGGGTAAAAGATACAAGCCAGGGCATAAACATAAAGAAATTTTTACTAAGTCTTCTAAGCCGAAAAAGGGAAATAATACCATCTCTTAGAGGTTGTAATAGCCCGATCTAAAAGAGCATAAGGGCCGATACACTTAGGGTTCGAGATTTTATTATCACCCGATCCGAATCCAAGGGTTCGATTGTCCCCAACCTAAATAACTTGATCATAGCTCGGAGACTCACCATTATCCGACATGAGCCCGTAAGGGTCTATGCCCCAAAGTTCGAACTTTATTCAAACTCGACCACGACAATTTCAAAGAAACCATCTGAGATAAAATCTCGAACACACCGTTCAAAGAATATAGTTATTACAAGAATTCTGTAAGACAAGAAACATTGAGAAAAACATTCAAGAAATTTCTTCTTTTATGTACTTGGAAAAGGATTTGTACAAGATACCAACAAAAGGTCTTACAAAAAGAAAGATACAAAAAAATAAAAAGAAAAATCCTATCTATTCCCAAGGATTGTCTCTCCCTCAGGAGCAGCTTCCTCTTTGGGACCAACTTCATTATCGCACTCGCCTTGGCTGCCTTCATCATCATCATCGTCGGAGGAGGAGACAAGAAACTTGGCATCGACTCTGAGCTCTTTTGCTTGAGCTATCTCCTTGGTGAGGTCAAAACCTCGAGCATGGATCTCTTCAAGGGTATCCCTCCGGGATAGGCACTTGGCCAAATCATTACTCTGTTTTTACCAGTCAGAGGCTTCCCTTAGCTCCATTTGAGCAGCCTCAGCATCCCTTAAGTACACAGCAATGGTTTTATCAGATGTGGCCTTCGTTTTCTCGACCTCGGCCCTAGATTTGGCAACCTCAGCCTTGGCTAAGGCAAGTTTGGCCTTGAGCTCATCAATCTTTTTGGCCTGTGAAAAAATTTTCTCTTTAGCACCTGGAGCTGTGTCTCAGCCGAGGCCAGTTTGGCTAGAGCAGCCTCTTTCTCAGCAACAAGCTGGTCCATACTTTCCTTCCACCGGTTGCAGTCGGCCTTAACCTGATCGACCTCGCCTCGAAGCTACCCGATCATCTCCAGTTTTTGTTGTAGCTGAGACACTGAAGTGCTAGCCTACACAATTGGGTCAAGTAGACCATACTCTTTCAAAATGACGGTTACCTGCTTGTCTAGATCGGCCTCATTTTTACAAGCTTTATCCAAGTATGCCCGAAGGTCCTTGAGCTCCTTCTCCTTTCGGCTGCAAAGGAGTTTCAGGGCCTTCCCTTCGTCCGAGGACTTCTTGAGCTCGGCCTCACATTGGCTCAGCTCGGACCTAAACCTGGTAATAGCCTACACAGACAAAGAGATATCAGTTAGGGTAAGGGGAGAAGAAGAAATTACAAAGATAGGAGTTAATGCTTACCCAAGATAAAAGACGATAAGCCTCTTCGAAAAAGGTAGATGCATCGTTAAGTTCGGAGGCATCATCGACCCCAGTAAAATAATCCCGGAAAGGATCTTCTTCACTGGGGACTCCGCTCGGGTCAGGTATTCGTAGAGCTTGAGCTTCCCTTATTGCCTCCTCAGAATAAGCTGGTAGAGGAGGAGAGTGACCTATTGTCATGGCCTCGAGCAAGTCGCTTAGGGCACTCTATTAAGCCCCGGGGTTCTCGGTACTTGTCCATTTTTGTGTGCTTGTTGAAGGAGGAGGAACAATCTCGACCTCAGGCGGATTCGGGGGTTTTTTGTGCATTTTTCTTCGGAGCTTCCTCACCATGAGGCAGGGTTTCCGATTCTGAGGGCTTGGAGGCTTCAATTGGCTTCCTGGTTCGGATCACCAACATCGATTCTTCACCCTCGTCTTCTTCTTCATCATTCAGTTGATGGATTGAGTCTATGTCTGCATGAATGAGTTTACTCCTTTGCCTTCGAGCAGGGCACCTCCTATCTTGGGGGTCTTCGGTTTCGAAGCCCTTTTTCTCTTATTATCTTTCCCGATTTTGGGATCGGGGACTTGGTCTCTTCCCCGGGCGGGGATGGCCTTATTTCAGAGACATATCTAGTGCTTACATAAATGAAAATTAGGCATGAGTGAGATAACATCTCCAGTAAAGGGGAAAGCATAAAAAACTTGGGAGAAGAACTAACCGTGGTGCTTGGCTTCCCATCTGCCCTTCGCCAAATCGTGCCATTTGTGCTCGTCATACGAGGATATCGCAACTAATTTTAGGACCCAGTCTTCAAGGTTGGTGACCGCATAGGGCATCCAAACAACCGCTACAAAAGGTTGAAGGCATAACAACAATGCAAAAATGGAATATAAGAGGATACTTGGGAAAGGACTTCACTTACGATCGGGGTTCCATTTCTCTGAGAATGGCATTTTTTTCCTCGGGGATGACGTCTGAGGTCCTCACTCAAACAAACTGGCTCATCTAACCCCGGTCTTTATCCTCGTCATTTCTAGCGAAGAAGGCCTTGCTCTATCGGCGTTGGAGCTTGATCAACCCTCTGAAAAGTTGAGGTCGATACAGTCGGATGAGGTGATTGAGGGCAAACTCAAGCCCTCCTGCCTTGCTGGAGAAATAGCGAAGCATAATCACTATACACTAGAAAGAAGGATGGATATGGCCGAGGGTGACCTAATACCTCTTGCAGAAGTTGATCGCAATTGGATCGAGGGGACTCAATGTGAAGGGGTAAGTGTAAACACTTAATAACCCCTCCACACGAGTAGTGATACTCTCCTCGGGGTCGGGGATCTGTACCACGACCTCGTTCCCCCAGCCACAGTCTTTCTTCACGGCCTTGAGGTGCTTCTACGTTATCAAGCAAATATACCGGGATACATGCTTGCATCGTCCAGGAATTATGGGAGAATTTTCAATGTTAAAATATTTCTTTATGATGTAGGGGCCGGGGATAATCGTGTGAAGGGCCGCCGCCTTATCACCGGCCGGCCGAGAAGAGGAGAAAGCCTTTTCCTTTTGAGGAACTATTTTGGAAGTCTTTACCATTGATTCAGGTTAGAGAAAGTGGAGATAGGCAAGGTTTGATATCTTTTGGCACTAAAAGGGCGAGAATAACATGTGATTGGAGAGGAAGATGAAGAGGGGAAGAGATAAAGGAAGTTAGAAGATGGTTTGAAGATGGAAGTAAAGTCTTGTTCGAATTTGAGCCTTGTATTTATAGGCAAGCGGCGACGGTTCAACGACGCTAGTGGCCAACCACCACTGGCGAAACATTTAATATTTTGGGAAAGCGAACCGACGGGATGTTTCGGTCACTTCGAGTGCCTATGTCACGGGAATGACGTCCTCATCAAGGACTCCGAAAAATCGGGACTCAAGTCATTTCTTAATTCTAAGAAACGCGGGGACTATCTGCATACGATCAAAATCATATCTCCTCAATTTTGTAGGCTCGAGGGGTTGCATCGAGAACAAGTTCAATATGGATCGAGCTCAAGCTCGAAGGCAGAATACGAGATTCAAAGATCAAAGTGCTCGATGAACACCGAGGCTGAGTATGACCAACCTTGAGATAATACCATTATGATTTTATAACAGAAAGAGCGAGATTCCCGCAGAGGCCCTAAGTTCACGGCGTAAATTCCGGAACGGATTTGTACTAGGCGATTAGACACCTGTATAATAAGATTCCCTACTACCATTAGAATTGTACCTTATTTAGGATTCCCCTACTATATAAAGGGGACCCCAATCATTTGTAACACATTATTCAATCATTGAGAAGAGAATATACATTTTCACTTTCTTGCCTACTGTTCATCTTAATCAACTTATCATTCTTTTATTGTTCTTGTTTATTTACCTCGAGGTCGCCATAGCCCGAGGTCGAGACAAGCTTATACACCGGTTTGATTTATCTTACTCTTTAATTTATACACTTGATTCCTTGTTTATCGGTTAGTATTGGATTAAATCACATATCTTTAAAACCACAATACAAGTTTAATTGTTACTCGAATTTTAGGATAAACAAACTTGTAATTTATTTAATTTTATACCGATGGGGTATAATTTATGTATTGAGGATTTTTTTTAAATTTTCTAGTCATGATTGGTGTAATATCCTTGTTGTGTAGATTTATTTTTAATATACAGAAAAAGATGTAATTCCCTAGTGAAAAAATATTGAATTTTATTTGTGTTGTTATAATAAAAGCTTGATTCCTTATTAAAATAACTAATTACGTTTATTTATTGATATATGAGATATAATTTTCACATTTTCAAATAAAAAATATCTATTAAGTTGACCCGAATAAATTTTAAAAATCGAATAAACATTCCTAACAAACGCTGTATTAGTCATTACAAAGTATACACTAAAGAAAATTATAGTACCCACCATATTCAAATCTCAGATCTTCCTTTGCGTTCTACTATTGTGAGATAATGTGTAATTGCTTTAATAGGAGAAATAACATTTGTAATATGAAGGTAAAAGGCTATTTGTAATTTTAAGAATTCAATTTAGTCCAAAAGAGAGACAGACAAAAGATCGAGCCGAATTAAGATATATTGTCGTCAAATTGGCTTGTAAATCCATAATTTCCCTCAGATATTTTTTCACTACCCTGTCATATCGAATTATTTGTGAGATAAAAGAAGGAAAAAACAAAAGAAAGAAAAGAATGAAAAAACAAATAAAATTGGGACATGTCACAGAAGAGAATAATGAAGGCCCCATGTTTCCTAGCCAATAGCGTATTACTGACACTCTTTTAGTGGAAAGTAAAGATGAGGCAGCCTGGATTGTTGATAGCTGGATTGTATTCCTATTTCCTAGTTGCCTAAGAGATAATTACAAGTAAATGTTCATAAAAAATAAGATTAATTACTTTAAAACTGAAACAAATAATGGGTTACAATACATTGATATTATTATATGTAATTATTCAGAGCCTAAAGCACTATAATTTAGAGCCTAATTACTACACGTAACTATAATTTATTTAAATACTATTCATAGTTACTATTCAGCTTGTATCACTAATATTTTTTGAATGCTATTGAATTCGCTTAGTAAGGTGTGGTCTAACCCACCGAGCTACAAAAACTTATTGGTCTTGTTTCAATTCAAAACAATTAATCTTTTATTTTAGTATTACAAGTAAATTTGCTATAAAATTTAAATATAGCTACAAGTAGCAATTTTTTAAAAATATAATTATAAATAATAAATACTACTATATATATTTGATGTGTTAGCATAATTTTTCCTATTATTTACCTTGATATGAATTAAATCTAAAGATACAACTGCATAAACAAAGACATAAAGAGGACCACAGATTTGTACCTGTCAAGTTGTTGATATATAAATAGTACTTATATATTATAATAAAGACAGAGCCTAGGTGGTTTCCCATCAGAATGGCGGATATTACTAGAACAACTATCAATCTCATATCTTTATTTTCTTGATTTCATTTCGTGCCTTCCTCTCTACTTCTAATACTAATAATATAAGTATTTAACAAATATTCTGGATAAAAGTTTATACTTTCTAGTACAGTGTATCTTCTTCGTCTTTTAAAAAGCTGTGTTCTTTCTTGATATTATTGAACTGAAATGGCTGTGGCTATGGTTTCTTGTGGGATGTGCGTCAGTTTAAAAGTTATAGAGAAGCAACCCTTTTTAAGTCCAGGTTTTTTCAGTGTCTCTTTAGCTTTGAATCCAGTTCAGAGACTTTGCATTACCCCCAAGAGGTAAAGCTCCTGCCTTTTACATTTTGTTTTAATTTGGTTATTTAGTTGCATTGCATATTATTTTGATATGATTTGAATGCAGTTTTGTCATCGAAACTAGTAATTGGTTTTTCTTGCTTTGGTCATGGTGCTTGGCATTAATTGTGGAGTAGTACTAATGGCTTCTCTAATTGTAATTTTGAAATCTTATTTTCTCCCAAATTTTTATGTTTTATAATACATTTGTGACTCCGCACCTAATATTTATAACCTAACCACAAAATATGAAATGCAGCTGGATAAATGCTTTACTCTTTGATTGATGTTAAGGAAGTTAATTCTGTAGTTGGTTTTAGCTCAAACACTGGCTAATTTTGTGATCAATTAGGAAAGGACAATTTCCAGAACTTGATGATATTTGAATTTATCTTCCAACCTCCTAAAGTTCATTAATTTATATGGTATTGGAATTTTAGTAATTTTCGATAGTCAACAATTTGAAATGAACTGCTTTGTCCTGTCAGGTTAGCTTTTGCTGGGAGTACACTTATTCCAAAAGCATCCTCAGCTACTGCTGTGGAGGTATCTAACATACTGACTGATTGAAATAATTGTTCCATTTTATTTTTTGTTCTGAAATTGAGATATTTGTTTTTGAATCACGAAATCGGACAAGCAGGAGGGAAGTCCACATGAGACTGCTGTAGTTCCTACACCCAAAGTCATAATTGATCTGGATTCAGATCCAGATGCAACCGTCGTTGAGGTTACATTTGGGGATCGCCTTGGAGCGCTTCTTGACACAGTAAGAATCTAGTCTCTTGTGATCCGAGTGTTAAGTGCTTTTGCTGCCAGTGCTGGTCTTGATTTGCCTAATGTATTTCAGATGAATGCACTGAAAAATCTTGGACTGAATGTTGTCAAAGCTAATGTCTGTCTTGATTCATCTGGGAAGCATAACAAATTCGCCATTACAAAAGCGTAAGTTCATCTTGTTGATTCACTATTCTTTTTCTCTTGTACGTGCTTAGTCCTTGCAATCTATCAATCATCAGATATCTGGAACACTTTCAAATGAATCTTTTATTATGAGTCTTGACGGTTTTGGTTCCTTGATTGAAATTCTAATTGTTTCGCTATTGGGACTTGTTTCTAGTTCTACGGGTAGAAAGGTCGATGATCCGGAGCTGCTTGAAGCAATCCGTTTGACGATCATCAATAATATGATGGAATACCACCCGGTAGAAACTTCAATAAGTTGTTGAGCATCAGTTGCTTGATCAAGTACCTCATGAGGGATTCATATACAGCTGTTTCTTCTTACTGCATATTTTCTGTTGCAGGAATCTAGCTCCATGTTAGCTATGGGGGAAGCTTTCGGTGTTTATCAACCGTATCAGAAGGTTGCTAATTGCTTGTATATGCTATCTACATCTTGAATATGTGCATACGCCATTAACAAGAATATGCACATCTGTATTTGTTATTTTGAACGTCATGTGTGCGTCAGTGTGTTTATTTGTTTTTTGTATTTGATATGGTATTTCGGTATTTGGTATTGTATTTGGTTTATGTTCTAAAAATTTAGGTGGCCGGTAGTGTATTCCAGGGGTTGGGGGTTGATTTTCTGAATGTGCTAGGTTCCTGCTTGTCTTTGCATCGCTAGTAATGACTGAGTTTTCTTGCTAGTACAAATCTGATTCAGAAACCAAGGCTCGATATACTTAAGTTATATCTTATTTTGTTGTTTGTCGTGAAAATTTTCAGATTGACGTGGACATAGCGACCCATATCCATGTCTATGATGATGGTCCTGAACGCAGGTAGCATATACATCCTTTTATTGATATTTTATCAGCATAGGCTAATTCATTGACTGCTGGACTCAATATCCAACCTCATTTAGTGATCCATTAAATTAACAAGTTGAAGTGAATAGCAAAATGCCTCTATTTTGCAGCTTACTCTGTGTAGAGACAACAGACAGACCTGGATTGATAGTTGATCTTGTCAAGATCATTACGGACATAAACATTGATGTTGAATCTGGAGAATTCGATACTGAGGTAAGAATACTACAGGAGGTTTTCCAAATCATTTACTAGTAAACTGTTTAGGTGGTAGTTGTGCCAACTATCAGGGGCGGCTCAACGGATTTTGTGGCCTAAAGCCAAAATATATTAAAAGGCCCTTAACTTTCTTTTGTAAAATTTATATTATAATGAGATACAAAACAAACTCCTAGAACTTTGGCCTAGTGGTAAGTGTACAACGTGTGATGTGCGAATTAGGTGCACGTCGCAGTTTGAAACTTTGTTGTGAATGAAAATATGACATTAATTAAGCGGAAGAAGGTAGAGGGGTTTTACGACGATAATCTGTCGACTTTTGAACCTTGCGCCCCATTGCATTTGGGGATTTCTCCTAAGAAGATGAATTTTTTTTTTTTTTTTTTTGGTTTTTAATGGATGAGCCAATAAAATATGGTGATAAGAAATAGTCAATTGGAGAAACTGAGTTAAAATTAGAAAGTAAAATCATTACAAACATTAAAAGAAAATATGAGTGTACATAGAGAGAAAAAACTAGATTTGATAATGAAGGTAAATGCATCATTTAATTAAATGAGAGAGAAATTTATGGTTATTTGTCACTTATTTGTCACTCAACAGTATAACTTTAATTAAAACTTTTAAAATATTTTATAAATAATAATTACATAAAATATATGTGACACATAGTACTTAAAATTGGGGCCCTTAATATTTTTGGAGCCTAAGGCAATGGCTTCATTTGCCTTACCCTTACGCCGCACCTGCAACTAATAAGCAATAAGTAGCAGCAGCAGTAGCTTAGCAATGAGTCAAAACTTTATCTTGGTGCAGGGATTGCTAGCTAAGGCAAAATTTCATGTCAGCTACAATGGCAAAGCTCTGATCAAGCCCCTTCAACAGGTAACTGAACAAATATGCAACTTGAGTTATTAGACTTTGGTAGCTTGAAGAAAATTATTTGACAAATTTCAATCTTCAACCGTTGCAGGTTCTTGCAAATAGTCTGCGTTATTTCTTGAGGAGACCAACAACAGAGGATGCAAGCTTTTAATACAAAATATGCCGAATAAGTTAGAATTTGTCAATAGGGTTAACCAAGCACTTTCAATTATCAAGAACAAAAACTTGATAGTTTTTGTAGCATTGATCCATTCCAAGGTTTACACAGAGAAAATATGCATGAAATTTGGAATCATAGTACAGCAGTAACATTGTAAATTTGCTACCATCTATACGTCAATGATATGAAAATTATCAGTTATCGCCTATGGCATCTAGTACGCCAACACCTTAGACGTCAGTGTGTGGGATTATACGGGGTATGTTCTTCTAGTAGGCCAACTCACAGAAGGGACTTGAGATGGAAAAAACTGGATTTGTGTAAATATTTATCAATCATGGTTCCTCTTCACCTTCAATCATCAATGATTGTGTTCTTGATGTGGTCTGCAATTTTTCATCTTTGCTATTATGAAATTTTTTGAGCATTCAATCGAAAATTTTAAAGACAGTAGTGAGAGGTTAATGACAGTATAAACCTTTATTGAAATTATTATACAACCGGTGAGGAACAAGTGTAAGCGTTACGACATAGTACTAATGAATTTTCAGTGGCTGTCTTATCTTTACTCTAGATGAAGGAAAGATAAGGCTGGAGAGCCGATGCGGATCCAGGAATTCAAGAGAGGAAGGGTAGAGAGGAAGGGTGCATTATTATGAAGAGGTATTACATTTTAAGTGTTTAACTTTAGTCTCTTAGATGAACTCGCTATACTTAAAATTATAGGTTCAAAATTATATTTTTTTAAAATTTGTAGTGATTTTCACGTATATATTTATGCTTTGTGCCGAAAACAGGACCGTCCGAAGTGAGATTTGAACCACCAATTTTAGTCGTAGAGGTGCACCCAATAATTATTATACAGTCAGACTTCTCTATAACAATATCCTTATATAACAACACTTCTCTATAAAGGCCAAATTTTTCCGGAACCAAATATCATATTCCTATATAATATATGATTTTTATAACAACAATTCGCTATAACATCCAAAAATATCCGGAACAAACGAGGCTGTTATAGAGAGGTTTGACTGTATCATAGGAGTTTTTGGTTATGGGTGTACGCACGCATATTTAAGTAATTTTGAATAAGTATAATATTATTATACATGATTCGGAAAGAAGAGTATGATTTTACGTGAACCCACAGGCCTAGATCCGCCCCTGCCTGCGAGCTCTTAATATGTCTCCGGACTACTGTAAAAATCTTTGATCATTTTCTTCTTTTAGAAGTGGTGAAAATGAAAGCGAATAATGTGAAGGTATTGATGTGGTGGGAGAGGATAAGGCTAGTTTAGACTTTAGAGAAAGGGTGCGTATGGATGAGGACCACTGCCCAGCTAGATGGATAAGAGAATTATTGCACAACCAAAGCCCCATCATGTTAGCAAAATGGATATTCACTTTTGCAGTTGTGGATGCCATATACAAAAAAAAACTCTTTAATCTCTATTTTAATAATTATGAGTGACGGTGAAATTAGAATTAGAATTTGAAGTTTATGAGATATGAACTTATAATCGAATTTATAATTCATCGTAGTTGCTAAGTATAAATTAAATATTTATATATATTTTAGGATTTAAGCAAAAGCTACGGATGGGTTGAAAACCGTAAAGAATATAATCTAGCTTTGCCTTGGTTAATGATGAACATTATTTCTCATATTTTTGACAATTATTTCTCACTGTTCCTTCCTCATCATCTTTGTTCTTTTTCTCGAATTGATCTTTGGGTCCACACGTTTGTTGACGGTAGGGAAAGGATATATGCGAGAAATTTTATTTTGAGTCAATCAACAAAAGTAGTACGAGGCACCTCTAGTTATTATCTCTCTTTGCACTATGTGTTTCCCATTTCACCATCTCTTTCTAATATTTTTTTATCCATTTTACTAAATGGCAAAATAAAAAATATAGTAACTTTAGTTCTCTTTTCTGCACTTCTGAGTTTCTTCTCCTCTATTTTCTAAAATACTTTTCAAAAAGAAATTGAACAGTTGAATTTTCAGGATCGTTTTTTTGTGTATGCTTGTGTAAATTAAAGAGTTCAAAAAGAAAAATGACTGAAAATTTCTTTTTCATGAATTTTCGAAGAGAAAATGATGGGTTTAATATTTGGCGGGATTATTAACAAATTTTCAGATAATCTATGTTTTCCAGTTCCATTGTAATAATACAATCAGTAGTTTGGGTTGAAGTTTATTAATCTGGTATCTCATTAGTGTGCAATGATAAAATTAAGTTCAACTTCTCATTTATCTCTTTATTTTGGTATTGCTGTTTGGGTACAACTTTGAATATTTTTAACCTTTTCTTTTGTGAAGATATGAAATTCTAGGTTAGAACTTTTATGTGTGCTTTATTTTTGCGATGGTTGAACATTGCAGTGAGACAGTGAATTCATGCTAAATTTGAATCATAATATTGTGTTTTTTGAGTTAAAAGTGTTAATTAAAGTATTTGATGTTTGAATTCGATGAAACTCACTAGAGAACGAGAGTAATGAAAAAGGAGAGATGATGCATTTTTTCCCCTTTAATAGTCAATATTTGGCTCAAACAAATTAATCCACTTTTCATTGAAACCGGGTAAAAAGATGAGAAAGGGATGGCGAAAAGGGAGCGCAAGAGAGATAAAAGAGGGAGCCTGACATGTGGAACCTATTTTTCCACTTGTCTAATTATCAAATTGTTGATTGAGTCTCACTCAAAATAAATTTTTTCGATATATGCCAAAATTTAAATACCTCCGTTTGGCCATAATATTCTAGTTTTCGTTGATGAAAGCAATTTTTATCTTAATTCTTTTACATTATTATCAGTTTCAAATTTCAATGTTCTTTGGATTACAACTTGGACTAAACATTCATGATTAGACTTGAAATTGAAATCCCTTTCTTTTAGGTTGCAGTCAATCTTTTTTCTTGTGGAAAGAGTACATTCATTTTTAACAAAAAAGGTGTATTTTCTTTTAGTTATGTAGCACAAAATTCAATGTTATTTTTTGCTTAAAAAGTAATGCAGCACTAGTTCCTTTGAGTATGAGTGAACTTTTAGCAGAATAATTAAAATTCTTGAAGAAAAATAAAATTATGAAAACATTGGGTATTTGGGAGGGAGGGTG